>NIPM01000973.1:0-34569 GCA_002738285.1 Holacanthella duospinosa | reverse complement strand
TCAGGTGGTAGAAAATCAAAAAGAACAATTTAATCTTCTAAAAGATAATTTAAGTGACAAGTTCTGTATCCTTATACTTGACTATAAGGAAAATATCAAGTTATCTTATGGTGGTCATGAAGTTGGCCAGGACTTTTACGAAAAGAGACAGATTACATGTTTAGGTGCATGTTTAATCTTTAAAAATAATGGATCAGTGTTGAGACATTATATGAATCTATTATCGGAAATATTATCCCATGATTCACTATTTTCTTCTGAGGCTTTGGATCGTATAGTTGGCCATTTAAAGGGTTTAGGATACGAATTTGTCAATGTATTCACAGATTGTGGTCCTCATTTTAGGTCTAAAGAGTTCCTTTATAATGCGAAGAATTTATCTGATAAGTACAGTCTCAATATCTCCGTTAACTTTTTTGGTGAGCATCATGGTAAGAGTGACGTAGATGGAATGTTTGGCAAACTTAGCATGGTTTTTAAAACAATTGATTACAAATATGAAATCAATAATGTTTATGAGCTAAAAGAAGCATTTGAGAATGAATTTAAATTTAGGCACTGGAATAATGTATTCTTTGAGGTTTATGAAAAAAAATCTAGACCAAAGTTTATCAAAAAAATGAAATTTAATGGACTTAAAAAGATTATGTCATTCTTATTTATAAAAGGTTCTTGTTTCTTTTCTTATTTGACAAGAAGTAATGAGGATTACAAGGAATTTGAACCAAAAGATGAATCAAAAGAAGACACTAGAGAAACATTGTATACACCTAAAAGATGCTTTGCCTCAAGAATTAAGAGGTTTTTTAATAATAATATACTTAAAATATTGAAGGCACGAGTCGGATAGTTGTAAAACTGTGGATTATTTAGGGGTACTTATTTATGGCTTAGGGGCCGAGTACACCCTCCCTCTTGATATTTAATCCTGCATATTACACTATCTTTAAATTAGCTTTCATTTTAAAATGTATGTTTATTATTTTTTAAATAAATTTATAAATTATTATATTTTAAGTATTTATTAGCCTTTTTGTCTTCTCGAAAAGAATAGAACTATCTTTCGAAAATTTTGTCCCATATGGCTCAATATTTTCCTTCAAAGTAATCCCTATTTTAGTTATTAAATAATTGGTTGATTAAGAGTGAGAATAATCTAAATTCATTAAAAATTTGGTTGAATTAAGCAAAGAATCCAAAAGTGACTACTCTGAACGAAAATAAAGTGCCATATAGGAACGATTTTGTCCTGGTAATATTTTCCTCTTACTTTTTGGTCTTTTTCAACAATATGTAATTTTGTCAAACGATTTGCACACACACACCCAGCCACCATAATAGAAAGTGATTTTTTTGGACAAGGTGTTATTGGAACCTGGCTTTTTTCGCTTGTATAATATGGATTATTCCTTTTGTTTAATTGGGTATAAAGTTGAATATGAAATTCATCAGTAAATAAGTTATCAACTAATTCTATTGCTCTTGAATCTTTAGTTAAAAACCCTGCATTTTCAACAATTTGACCAAACTTAATTCTATCATCGATATTTATTGACTTAAAAGGGGTTTATTTTGTCTTGAATAAGCATATTTCCCCCAATTTGTTGAATTTCTATATCTTTGCACTGTTCTTCTACTTATATTTTTGTTACATTTTTGATAGCTTAAACTAGAATTCAACTTGGCAGCGCATTTTCTTCCAGAAACTCCATGTTTTTCTTTAATATTACGCTTTATAAATTTTTTAGTGTTTGCGCAAAGTTTTCTATTCCACAAGACTCATTTTTCCTTATCGTTTTGCCTTTTTTCTTCATATGGGACAAAATTTTTGAAGCCTCGGTTATAAGTCTAGAATATTAGTGCATCATAGTGAAAATTGGTTGAGGAAGCAATTAAAATGGCAAGAAATATAGCTAAGAGTTATTTTATGGATAGTAAATACATAAATTTATTTTCATTCTTACTATTTTATTCATTCAAGAAACTAAAATTCCTCGACCAATTAGAATAGATTTGTTTCGAAAATTTTGTCTCATATGGGACAAAATTTTTGAAGCCTCGGTTATAATTCTAGAATATTAATGCATCACAGTGAAAATAGGTTGAGGAAGCAACTAAAATAGCAAGAATTATAACTAACAGATATTTTATGGATAGTAAAGTTGATAAATACATAAATTTATTTTCATTCTTACTATTTTATTCATTCAAGAAACTAAAATTCCTCGACCAATTAGAATAGATTTGTTTCGAAAATTTTGTCTCATATGGCACAAAATTTTTGAAGCCTCGGTTATAATTCTAGAATATTAATGCATCACAGTGAAAATAGGTTGAGGAAGCAACTAAAATAGCAAGAATTATAACTAACAGATATTTTATGGATAGTAAAGTTGATAAATACATAAATTTATTTTCATTCTTACTATTTTATTCATTCAAGAAACTAAAATTCCTCGACCAATTAGAATAGAATTATGTTTCAAAAATTTTGTCCCATATGGCACAAAATTTTTGAAGCCTCGGTTATAATTCTAGAATATTAATGCATCACAGTGAAAATAGGTTGAGGAAGCAACTAAAATAGCAAGAATTATAACTAACAGATATTTTATGGATAGTAAAGTTGATAAATACATAAATTTATTTTCATTCTTACTATTTTATTCATTCAAGAAACTAAAATTCCTCGACCAATTAGAATAGAATTATGCTTCAAAAATTTTGTCCCATATGGCACAAAATTTTTGAAGCCTCGGTTATAATTCTTTCATATTAATGCATCACAGTGAAAATAGGTTGAGGAAGCAACTAAAATAGCAAGAATTATAACTAACAGATATTTTATGGATAGTAAAGTTGATAAATACATGAATTTATTTTCATTCTTACTATTTTATTCATTCAAGAAACTAAATTTCCTCGACCAATTAGAATAGATTTATGTTTCGAAAATTTTGTCCCATATTGTAAACAGTTTGTCGAAAGCATTTTAGATGAGGTGATATTTCTGTAGGGGACATTCCAGCTTCTAATAAACATTTTATTCTTATTCTATTTTGATATTCAATAGTTTTATTTTAATTTTCCATTTTGAAAAGTTAATTATTTTAAAAAAATAAAATTGGCTAAATAAATCAATTTTTTATTACCACCCATCGCAAAAATTAGAGTGTCCAAATTCACTTGCGCCACTCTGTACATGAATCCAATAAATGCACAAAATTTACCTTTTCTTATCACAGCAGTCTCTCAGTTAACTACATGTAAAATAATCAAAAAGTTGAGTAATTTTTCAAAAAAAACTGATGATGGGGCATGAAAATTCATCAAAAACTCAAAAACTTAATAAAAAGACATTATATCGATTTGGTATCTTTATAACACACCATCTAAACCTATTTTTGTCAAATAATATTAATTATACTATGATGTTTTGTAATTTACTGCTAAAAGTGGTTGAGTTTAATTTCAATTCATTGACTAGAAAATTTTCCAAAACAATGACAGGAGGAAAAAAGCCAATAAGCGTTGAATGGATAAAGTCATAGATAATGGTAAGGTAAGAGCCAAATGTAAGCACTGTAGCCACTTAAGAGCACCTTTTATTACAAGATTGAAATGCACATTTCAACTTTTGAAGGTTTGACTAATAAAACTAATTAAATAATTTAACAATTAGGGAACAAGAAAAACAATAATAGATTGAATATGACTGATTCAACAAATTATACTGTAGATTTAACATCAAATGCTGATTCAATCAAAGAATTTAATGATGATTTAGAATCAATCTCTGAAGTACAAAATCTTTCTACTTCAATCAATAATGAACAAAGCCTGATAACCAAATATTTAGATCTTAACAATGAAAGAAATCAAGCTCATCTTGAGCACCTTCAATGTAAATGGATGTTTAATTCTGGTATAGCGCTTTCAACCACAGAAGATCATTATTTTATATAGTTTGTTAAAGTCAACTTATAAACCTCCTGATATAAAAAGCTATCAAATAGTTTATTAAACACTTATTATAGCGATTCCTATAAAACTGTATTGGAAAAAAGAAAAGACGCTGATACAGTAGGAATTTTAATAGGCAGTTGGTCAAATGAGGGTATAATTAACGTCATCATTACATCACCATTGCCGCTTTTGTATAAAAGCGTTTTAGTAGGTTAATAGACAAATTACTGAATATGGGAGTTTATTTTTGTTTAGAACAGTTTTTAAAACCGGAAGTTAAATTTATAACCTCATTTAAGATGAAAATAATGCAATGCAAAATTCATTTAAATTTGGTTGAATTAAGACTGATATTTTGATCATTAATCTCCTGTTTAAGGTCACTAAACAAAGCATTCCTATTTTAGATCAAATTACGACTGTAATTGAATTTTTAGATTTAAATACTATTCCTGCTTTTTTGTTACAGAATTTCGACTTTTGCCATAATTTAATATATCTGAGTTATTGATAAACTCAAAATCAATAAATTTCATTTAGGGCTATTTTTGATCAACTTTTTCAAAATTATTGAAACATTAACATAAGAAATTTAAAAATAAATAAAAGAATCACTTTAATTTATATAAAAAGATTTATAAAATTCATGTTTTAATTAATAGCTTTAACGAGTAATTAAGGCATAATACCCCTGGGAGAAATCCAATATTCTCAAAAAATTTCAACCAAAAATCTCAACTCGGCTTCATAAATTCCTCTGAAACGTACTCTCCTGAGTATTTTTTTCAGGGGAAATAGTTCCCGATGCCACTTTTTTTCTTGGTCAATCTTCAAACGAAGCGTCCACTAGCGGATTTATGAATTCTCAAATTTTCCAAGTTTTTTAAACCAATTTCTCCGACTTTGCTTGGAAACTAAAGCTTTGAAAGTTTCCACACCCCCACCTAACAGTTTTTTTGATTAGATCACGGAGAGCGGTACCAACCGAGGTCGACAAGGTAATCACATTATGGGGAGAAGTATAGCAGCCCCAAGTCAACGCTATCTCCTTGGATTACCCATCTTCCCACATTTAGGTTTTGAGCACCACCATTTTACCCATGATCTTTAATTGAGAGGAGGAAACCGCCCAACCATTATCTGGTTTCAGTTTAGCGGCGTACTTGTTTTCCATCCTCTCTCTGGAGCGGACCACCTTATGCCCTAGCCTACGATGGGTTGACCCCTGTAATGTAGATACCAAATTTCCATAAATGGTACCTGAGTCAGCGTAGAGGGACATGTATTGCTTAGCATCCTTTATGGGGAGCNATGCGGAGCTTTTGTACCAGGTCCTCTCTACCAGGGTCCTCGTAGATCTCAAAGTAGGCATCGGTGTCGGCCTCTAAGAAAAACTCCCAGAAACAGTAAGTAATAAGGTATATAGAATCCACATGATTCTTTCTTTCGAATTCGTCGAAGGCTTTCTGCAAAAGTCCGAGGTGCCCGTCTATATCTGACTTTCCGTGATATTCTGCAAAGAAATTCTAGGAGGTGAAGTAATTCTTAGTAGGTAGCTCCAAGAGTATATAACCACCTAATTCCTTGGATCTAAAATGGCCTGCATTATCTGATCAGAAATGTATTTTAGAAAAACTTCTCAGCTTTGCCTCCTCCAGTTTCCTGAGGCAGTTCTTGACATAGTGAGAATCATGACTAATAACTTCTGAGAGGTAGTTATAGTACTACTCTTTATTTCTCCTGCCACTTTATAGATGACACAGAAATCGAGACAAGATACAGAAGATTTGTTGTAGTATGCTTGGGATATTTCCACAGGTCCCCCATCGATCTTGAAGTTCTGTTTGAAATTCATGACTACCACGCATTAATCATGCTCCAAGTTCTCTAGAATTTGTCTAAAGTGGCCTTTTTGATCTTTATTTAACTCAGCATGGGGTTTGTAGAACTTTACTCGTTTGTCCTGAGAACTTTCACCTAGCCTACTTTCAAGTTTCTTACCATTTACGCAGATATCACACATATCCGTCTTCTTTTTCAAATAGTTGAAGTATTTTGGGCATAAAGTGTAGTATGTAGACAAGTTTAGGTTAATTTCTGGGTTTCGACCATTATTTTCTTATAAATATATAGTTTAGATTGTTGGAGATTTAATACAGGCTGATTTTTATGTTGTTTGCATGTTATCTCAGAATATTTGGTCAAATATTCATTAATTAACTCTTTTATATCTTCACCTTTTTGTTTTTTAGATTCTAATTGATAAATTTCCCTATTTTCTATTTCATCATCTCCTCTTTTCCTTTTTGCAGTCTTGTACATAGTGTTTGAGAAAGTAAAACCACTTTTTCTCAGATCCTTTTTCGATATTTCGCCTGCAACTATCGATAAAACTGCATATCTTTCGTTTTTTGGTGTTTTGATGAATAATTTTAATGTATTCTTAACTACTTTTTGGAGTATTGTTGGTGATTCTTCAGTATTAATGTTTTGGTTATCATACGGTAAATATCTTGCGTTCCTTTTAGTAACTGTAATCTAATAAACGCTAATTTAAAGCAAAAAATGTTTGTTTAATTTATTTTACCAACAAACTGGTTGAAAATTTATTTAGGATCTGTTTTAATTCCAGAAAAAGTGTCTCTTCCGAAAATAAATTCCCATATATAGCCACCAAAATTGAAACCATTATTAAAGATATTGGTGAAGAAAAGGTTGGGAGTTTTATATCGGATAATGGTGTGAATTATACAGCAGCAGCTCAAGTTATTAAATTTAAGTATAAACATATAGAAAGTCTGAATTGTAGCTCGCATACACTCAATTTTCATTTTATAGATATGTATAATATTAGAACTTTCAATAGTAGAATTGAAGATGCTAACAAAGTTATTCACAATATCAAATGCACTCAATTATTAAACAATGCTACCTTAAGCCGGAAGTATAAAATAAGATAAGGTATACTTTATTCAATCAAAAACCTATTTATAGGAAAAAAGACTTTTTTTTGGTCTGGGCTCTCTTTTATCTCCTCAGTTCACGTTCCCGTGCTCATTCATTAAATTCTTTCTTGGTTCTTCATTTACACAGTGGTGCATTAATTTGTCTTGGTTCAATATCAATTTACATCATATGGAAGTAAATTTTTGAAGAAAACATTATTTTTTGGTTGAAATGGTTGGAAATAAAATATCTAAAGATCATTTGGTTGAAATATACGTAGAAATTTTTTATTTTTATCAACCAAAATAGTTTTTTGCATAATTATTAAAACTTTTCAACCATAATAATACATTTTCTTCAAGAATTTCCTCATTTTATCAACCAAATACATTATAATTCCTTCAAAAATTTCCTTCCATATGGGACAAAATTTTTGAAACATAATTCTATTCTAATTGGTCGAGGAATTTTAGTTTCTTAAATGAATAAAATAGTAAGAATGAAAATAAATTTATGTATTTATCAACTTTACTATTCATAAAATAACTCTTGGCTATGTTTCTTTCCATTTTAGTTGATTCCTCAATCTATTTTCACTATGATCACTAATATTCTAGAATTATAACCGAGGCTTCAAAAATATTATGCCATATTTAGAGTTAATAATAGTTTGCATAATCTTAATATCCGCAATTTTATACTTCTTTATTTTTTTATTATCGGCATTTTCCTGTAACTTTATTAATTTGTTTCGGATTCATTTATGCGCCAATAATTGGTTTCAAACTAATATTCCGCTTTTAATGCACGAAACGTATAAATAGGAATCGAATCGAAGTAGAATCACAAGTACTATGATTGATTCGATGCAAAATACTTCGAGTTTTCTGTCTTTAGGAAGTTATTCTGTTTGTAGCTAATGAGCAGAGCGCTATACAACTAAGAGTCTCCTTTGAGCTCGTGCCAAACCTACCCCTGCATATACATTCAGTCGACGAATCCGATTATTCGGTCGTTTAATACAGTAGTCTTTAATCTTTTATCCAACTTGACCTAATATTATTTTTTTATTTATTTTCGTTCTTTTATCTTTTTTTAAATAATAAAATAATTGTCGTTTTACGACAAATGCTTATAATAAAAAGATTGCACCATCCAGTAATGATTCTGGCACTCGATCTTAAACATCCTCATCTTTACTTGCTGAATCTTTACCTGGAGTTACTATAATGAATGACGATGATACAGAATCCCTGGTGGATATAGAGTTTCTAAATAGCTTGGAATTTACTACCTATGAAGATATTGCGGAAATTGAAGATCACCAAAATACATCATTAACTTTACTCATGCCAAGTAAGACACGATGTTCTTCTATTTATTATTGTCTTAATAGGTTGTATAACTCTCGTCAAATCATCAAAGATTTAGCTGCTAAAAAGGCTACCTTGTTCAAACCTGACGTTATTGTGAAAGATATATTTTTGGTGCAAGGTAGCATCTGATAATAATTTTGAAGCCAATAGCCGATGGTATCTTATATTTAAAACCTGATAATATGCGTATAAGTGAGGTCTTTCATTATGTTTTATAAAGGATTTACAAAATAAAAGTACTATAGATCTAGATGTATATGAAAAAATTCTTAGCTTGTTCTTAGCCAGAAAGGAGATGCTTATTAAGTCTATTCATCTTGCTGCTTATTTACTTGATCCTAAATATAAAGGAGAACATTTATTTTTTGAAGAAGCAGTAATTGCAACCGAGGTTATAGAGAAAAAAGTGAAAAGGAGATTTCTTTCTACTCCATTTATAGCAATGGACGAATTACCACAATATAATGATACCAAAGGCGTATTCTCAAGGATTGGGTGTTAGAAAAAATTAAGAAGAATGATCCTATTCATTGGTGGAGAGGTTGTTTTTTAAAGTCGTAATTAGTCAAAGTAGCTGTTGAAATTCTTAGCGTACATCCTACTACTGCTTCCGTAGAGAGATCTTTTAGCAAGTTTGGCTTCATTTACTCAATCAAAAGAAACAAATTATCTTTTGAAAAGGGATTTATGTCACATTTCCTTCAATAATGGAGCGTTGANACAAATTATCTTTTGAAAAGGGATTTATGTCACATTTCCTTCAATAATGGAGCGTTGAATAAAACATCCAAAGATGCTAAAGAATCTAATTCCAATAAAGTTGGAAGCTTTAAGCCATTGGAGGAAGATTGTGCAATGGATGTGTCATCTGAGTTTGACGGCTACGATTCAGTTCATTGACAATTTAATTCCTGGACTTTGAACCTNGTGTCATCTGAGTTTGACGGCTACGATTCAGTTCATTGACAATTTAATTCCTGGACTTTGAACCTAAATATGGGACAAAATTTTTGAAGCCTCGGTTATAATTC
This sequence comes from Holacanthella duospinosa, assembly GCA_002738285.1. Lineage (NCBI taxonomy): Eukaryota > Metazoa > Arthropoda > Collembola > Poduromorpha > Neanuridae > Holacanthella > Holacanthella duospinosa. Next base: position 25,250 of record NIPM01000973.1, on the reverse strand, counting down.
TTTCATATTAGTGATCATAGTGAAAATAGGATGAGGAAGCAACTAAAATGGCAAGAAATATAGTTAAGAGTTATTTTATGGATAGTCAATTTATTTACTATTTTATGCATTCAATAAACTAAAATTCCTCGACCAATTAGAATAGATTTATGTAAGAAAATTTTGTCCCATATAAAGAAAGCGAGCATCCTTTTTAATAAAACTATTTATCCCAAAATGATATGCACGATTAGAGCTTTTTATATGCCAAATTTTATCTCTCGAAAAGTTTCAATTCAGTCCACTTGAATTTTGATCGATATTTTTGACTTTCATATTTATTTTTATGAATGTATCAAAAGATGCATAACGATCTGATTACACCCGATTATATTAAATTTCATTAGCATTTACCCTATATTTACTGCAATAGCTTAAGTTACACAAAATTCAATGAAATTTCATTGAATGAAAAAACATTAATTTTCCCCATCACTACCAAATTCAAAATTTGAGGTTGAAAGCTAAATAAAAGTGATTTAATGCTCACATAACGAAAAAGGTCTCTCAATAAGCTCTTCATTAATTCTTCTCGAAATATACTTTCTTTCCTTCATCAATTTTAATCGATCTCTTTTAGTTTCATTCATTGAAATAGGAAAATCAACGAACGAAAAGATGCGATCAATGATACTTTTAGGAAGCTTCGAAAAGCATCTATAATCTTGCACCATATCAACTAACCATTCTTTCTGCTGGGGCGGGACATTCAAAGTAGAAGTAATTTTGATACTAGGATTGACTAAAAAGAAAACCAAAATCTTACGATGACCAGGTTTTGCTTTATTCGCCAATTCAAAAGGTTGTACTTTATGTTGATAAATATTAGGAAATACCAAACACTTATCTTCTTCAATAACAACAGACCCAATATTTTGTACTAACGGTTCATTGTCTCGTAAACCAAACATCAAATCAACTCCAACTCGATCATATTGATCATAATCAGGTTCATAGACACTTTGTCTAAATGATAATTTAGATTCTGTAATATTTTCACAGGAATAATAGTAAATCCCTGTCGCCAAAATATGTTCATTAGAGCAACCTTCGATATGCCAAGTTCCACCTGGATATTCCGAATTGTCTGGAGTAAGCTCAATGTTAGCTAATTTCACTATAACTTGGAGATTTTTGCCTTTAATGTTGTATTTCTTAGTACTTTTAGGCTTCTTAAATTGCGGTACTTTAGGACCGATTATGTGTTCTCTCTTCCAGTCTTCTTCTTCATCTTGATGGTCATCTGCTGAATCTTCATTGAATTGGGCATAGAAGTCACCATCATAACTAAAATATAACCAAATAATTTGTTACTTTGGGGAGTAATATTCGAAATCATCTCTTGGGTTCAAATAATCGGTAATCACTTGTTCAAATAAAGGCAAAAACTTTTCAAAAATTCTAGGAATGATTTTATAAAGTTCCTCTTGTTTATCAGGATGCAGATTATTAATGTATGACTTAAGCATTAAGTTTCCTTTTTTATCTACTTGGAATTCTGATGGAAGCCATTGGTATTTATCTGAATGGAAATCAGAAAATGCTATATCATTTGCGCTACCTATACCTTCTTGATGCTCAAATAGAGCCGGTTCACCCTTTCCCATAAACTTCAATGGCGGTATACATTCGAAGTCTGTTACAAGTGATATATTTGAAATTAGTGGAAATAAGGATGGATGTACTAGATCTACTATTTGATTATTGCTAAAAGGGTGATAGTCCTTTGGTTGAGTTTCTAATATTTTTCCAACTGCTTTTGTGAATTGTTCTTTAAGTTCTTTGGTGATCAATTTATTCGATCCCCAAACGCCATTAACAGAAGATATCTCAATAGTGTCTTGAGAAATAGAGTCTAGGTATTCTAATTCATCTAATATATATTTGAATTCCATTTCTATTATCCCTTGGGCTGCAATTTCTTCTTTCCATTTGTTAATTATTTCTTCATCTCGGTATTTACGTCGCCACTCTTTCTTGTTTCTAATGTTGTTGCTTAATGATATTATCCTTAGTTCCATAGTTGTTTTTGGTTTCATAACATTGATTTGGTATACATCTGCTATCTTTTTCATTTAGAAATTTAAAATTTACTGCGAGATTTTGAGGTAGTTGCGTAATACAGTGGCCAGCAAAATTGTTTCAATGATGCATAAATTAAAATATAGTTATATGGCAAAAAAATTTCGAAAGATGTTTCTATTCTTTTTGAAAAATAAATTTAAAGATAATTTTTATTTTATGTAATAATGAAAACAGGTTTAAAAACAGTATAAGGAGTAAGATTAAATATCAAGAGGGGGGTAGTACTAAGCCATATATAAGTACTCCTAAATAATCCACATTCTAGCAACTATCCGACTCTAGTTTTCAATATTTTATGTATATTTTGATTAATAAAACATGATTTTATTGCTTTCAATTCCTTATAGACTTCACTCACCTTTATCGAATAAGAACAATAGCAAGCCCTTTTTATAAATAAAAAAAGACATAACCTTTTTATAAGACCATTATTATTTTTTGATAAATTTTGGCATAGATTCTCTTTCATTTTTTCACATCAATTTAATTCAATCCTATCTATAAGACAGAGAATTAACTTGAGAAATATCAAAACAAATCCAATAAATTTTAAGAAAAATTGTTTTAAATATTTTCTTGTATAAAATTGTATTTTTCTTTATGTTTATAATCCAATTCGTTTTTTGCAAAAGTTCTATTTGGAATTATAATCAAGGCTTCAAAAATTTTGTCCCATATTAATATTTATATTGAAATTTTTTAAAAATAAAAATATAATGTTAGTTTATTTTTTTGTAAAATATTAAAATTAAAATTTATAGGTTTTTTAATAATGAAAAAAAATTTATTGAAACAATTTTGCATTACTTTTTTCAATATTTACCAAATTTCCGCAACTCTATTTTCAAGTTCGTAAATACTTTGAGGATCTTCATTATATTTTGCCAATTCTCTTTTTAGATGAACCCAGAGGTGTTAAATTGGGTTTAAATCTGGGGATTGGCTTGGCCAGCTTAAGGCCACAATTTGATTTAAGCTGAACAAATCCTTGGTTTTTTTGCAATAGTGTTTACTATCATTATCTTGTTGATATATGAAGTTTGAATTTTGCAAATTTTGTTTTTGTAGTGTTAAGGCTAGTATCTAAAATAGAAGAATAAACCTCTCATGTCATAGAACCGATAATTTCTGTAATTTCTCCTACACTGAACCAACCCACAAATATCCACACTTTAATATTTTCACCAGCATATTTTTGAGTTTTATTTAAAACCCTGTCATTTAAGCCCTCTTGATCCGTTGTTCATGTGTATCTTATTCCATCTGATGCAATTCGATTTATTTTTGTTTCATCAGACAAAATAATCCTCTTCAAATCTTCTATAGTCCAATATCTATACTTTTCTGCGAATATTTTTCTTGCAAGCTTATGTTCAGGTTTTAATTTTGGCATTTTCTTCTTTATTATTGATCTCATGCCACATTTTTTTAAAGCCCTTCTTACTGTATGTACAGATACAGAGATTCCTTTATACATTATTAAATTCTTTGTTGCATCCACAGCAGTATCTACAACTCCACCTAAAATTATCCTTTTTAAATATCGAATTTCTTGATCTGAAAGTAAAAATTTTCTACCAATTTTGCTTGGTTTACTCGAAATTTTAACATTTGCTTTTATTCTGCTTATTGTTGCTTTTGAATCTCTAGTAATACTACTTATCTTACTGTAGCATATTCCTTTTTGGAGTAATGATATGACTTGATTTTTCTTATCTTTAGATATTGATTTCATTGTACTTTTAATTTATTTATAATTGTTTTAATTTTAGAATATTAAATCTATAAATATATATATTATTTAGTGATTTTTAATTTTTACAGCCACAAGTGGCAAAATTGTTTCAATTTAATACATTCATAAAAAAGTTATAAAAAAATAAAAACACTCAAAATTTTGTAATTATATATTACATAACAAGTTAAAATTAATTATTAAATTTCTTTTTAAAATAGTCATAAAGAAATAAAGTATTTCATTTTCAAAATAAAAATTTCAACATTGAAACAATTTTGCTGGGCACTGTATAAGATTTTTTTGAAAAACATCGAGTTTTTTAAATGTTCAATATCTATGTTATATTTATTACAAAATTGATTCATAAAGTGTTGATTTATGCTTATATTGACTCGTTCTTTATAATAATTTTATTACTAATAAAAAATCTACCAAGCCGAAAATAATCCAATAAATCCATATCAATCAATTTGGTTTTATATTTCTCTTAGATTTGATTTACCAAATGACTTTTATTATAGTTTCTGGTTGAAAAAATATACCATAAATGATCATCATTATACCAAGATAATAATAAATATTAACTAGTTTAGGATCAGGTCTAAAAGTCAAACCCCGGGTTAAGCTTTTGAACCTGTTACCCTTAAATAAAAGTTTTTTTCTGAATCCTTAAAAAAATGGCAACAGGAATTTTCAGGAGTCCCGTCCTCAACCTTCTTTCCAACGATGTGAGTGATGTGTTATTTTTGAAGTCCAAGAGTCTCCTAAAAGCAGTGGTCTCATGTCCCTCATGCAACCAACACATGAGGGATCAGGTCTAAAAGTCAACCCCTGGGTTAAGATTTTGGACCTGTTGTCTTTTGGGTTCGACTTTTAGACCTGATCCATAACATTCATATCAATATTGATGAAATCCATATAAAGATTCAGTCTTAGAGATAAACACATAATCTTACAATCATTTTGATCGAAAAGCACGACTATTTACTTGATCCATATACATCTAAATCAATAACCAAAATCAAGCGATTGTTATTCCAATGTAGGAATTTAATTGAATAAAAATTTAAAAGATCAAAGCTGCACCTTTAGTTTTCTTTTCACCACCCAATTCGAAATGCTTACAACGCTTCAAAGGAAGTTGATTCTTATTTTTGCAAGTGGTACATTCCAAACGAAGAACGATTTTTTTCGTAGTTTTTGCCTAAATCGCATGAATCAAATTAAAGGAAATACCTTTTTACGGAAAATCTGTTTGGTTTGACCACCATAACCCCTTTGTTTACGATCGTATCTACGTTTACCTAATCACGGTTACAAAATTTGAATTTACCTTGAGCAAACAAAGAGGCTTTACCAGCTTTATATTGCGTTACTTTATGACCTTGATGTTTCTTGCATCTTTTGCAGTAAGTGTTTCTTGTCTTGGGTATATTTACCTATTGATTTATTTGATGGATGGCTTTACCATTTTGAAGTATCCAAATTAGATCTTGGAACCGATTTCCACTTTCTGGTCAAGCTGAAGCTAAATTTTCAAAAGAAAGGCTAAATGCTTTAAAAATACATTTTTGTAATATGTCGCTTTGTTTGAGCTTATATTTTATCTGTAAAACTCGTCTATCTGAAAGATCGGACTGTATTCCACGAATACGAGACAGTCGATATATTACGCCGTTTTACGCAAAAAGGTAAGCGAATTTTAATTAATAATAAATATGCAAATTAATATCTAGTACCAAGATATATATATAATGTTTTCTATAAATTAAGCTTTATTTTTAAAGCATATTTGTTTAAATTACTATAATGGATAACTTGCAAAAATTAGAAAATTCAATAACCGATAAAGAACAACATGTATTTATCAAATTTGGAGTAATTCTAGGCCACATTTCGGGAATAATACACAAAGAATTAGTTAAAACGATAGGAGAAAAGGACTATAAATATAATACAGTAAAAAATATGGTTTCTAAGTTTAATAAGGGCAAAAATTGCGTTGAAGACACTAGAGGAGGCAATACAAGTAATCATTTAATAAAAGAAAATACAATTGTGAAAATTAAAGAATGTCTTGCTCAAAGTAGTGCCTGTTCGTGCCTCGAACTTTCCATGTTAATAAATTGTAGCAAAGCTACTGTTTATCGGTATTTAACAGAAGATTTACAATGAAGAAATTATTGAACAAATGGGTTCATTTTCTCACACAGGAGCAAAGAGAACATAGAGTATTAGCATGTAGATATACTTTGGAGCAGTTATCAAAACAAAGAACCCTAATAAACAGAAGGCTATAGATGAAACTTGGCTTACTTTATCTATGCAACCTCAGCGTGACCAGTCTCGATTTTGGAGAACTAAGGTCGAAAGCCCACCTCAAATTGTATCACAATCAAACTATCAGAAAAATTGAATGCTTATACTAGCTATGGATTATAATGGTGTTGCATATTAGAAGCTATATACACCTAAAGAGATGGTAACTTCAGAAGTATATATAGGCTTTATTAATGAAGTTTTACTAAAATGGCTACCTGATAAGAAATCCAAGTATCCTATGGTTTTATAGGATAATGCAAGATCTCATAAATCAAAGTTTGTAATGGATTTTTTTGATGATAACAAAATCCGCACTTGGTATCATCTTCCATATAGTCCAGATATAAGTCCACCTGATTTTGATTGTTTTGGTAAATTAAAGAGGAAGTTAAGAGAAAATGTTTATGACAATTGGAAAGAGTTGGAATTACAACTAGAGAGTATTATCCAGGAACTTAATATAAAGGGTCATATGAATGGATATTCAGCAGCTAGATGAAAGATGGAGCGATGTAATAAAAGTAGAAGGTTCATATATATAAGTTTCATCTTTTAATGTCATAATAAATTTTTTTCCTTTACCTCTTTGCGTGAAACGGCGTAATATTTATTTCATATTTACACTGCCCGTCAAAAGTGATTCAGTGTTTGGGAAATTCGAACTTAAATGGTAATTAATGGATGAGTAAGACTTCAAGCAAGCCAATACTCATATGGTAGATAGATACAGCCTTTATCTATAACATTAATAATATTATAGAAATGTTTTAAATATTGATAGAGATATGATTACTCAAAGTTGAAAGTAGGTAATTCAGTGTTTTGACGAATTTTTTAAATTTACAAAATTTTCATTCTAGAACATTCTAAAATATCGCAAAATTGTTCATTTTTATTTCAAATCCTTAGCAGAAGGTATTAAGGCTTATTTGGTATGACAAAAAGGAAATTAATATAAGAATTAACGAACTTGCTTTAAATGGAAAATCTTCAAGAAAAATAGCTGAAAATGTTAGAGTTTCATAAGCATCCGTGTCCAGAGTAATAAATAGACTTGAAAAAATACTCCAGAGCCTATAATAGGTCGTCCTCTGGTCTTAGATAAGTATGATGAAAAATATATTGGAATGTTAGTAACAAATGGTAAATGAATCACCTCTACAGAAATACAGCGAGAAATCAAGACCTATGCATGAATATCTACCTCTTCGAGTACTATACTGCGCACATTAAAACATAGCAACATCGTATCTAGATACAAAAAGAAATGCCCACAATTATAAAAATCTCATCGTCGAGCAAGATCAGACTTTGAAAAAACACACAGAAATTGGGAAAATAAGGACTGGGATATTGTTATATAGTCAGATAAGGTTAAAGTAAATCTAGAGGAATCTGATGGACGCGATAGAACTTTCAGAAAAATCGGGGAACCACTCAGAGATCGCAATATCACTCAAACAATAAACTCGGTGGTGGATCAATTATGGTTTGGGGATGTATGCTTTCATCATGTGTTGGGTATGTTTGTAGAATTGATGGAAGTGTTTATGCTGAGATATATGAGAGTATTCTGGATGACGAGCTAATGTATACAATTGACTTGTATGGCTTGGTCAAATCTAAAATTGTCTTTCAAAATGACAATGCGTCCTCTCATACCGCTTCAAGTATAAAAAATGACTCAAAAGAAACGAAATAAAGGTAATGAGATGGCCTGCACAATCTCCTGACCTTAACCCAATTGAGCATCTATGGAATCATATGAAAAGAGACCTAAAAATTCGACCACAATGTAAAGACAAAGATGAACTTTTGGAGAGAATTCAAGATATATGGAACAATATTTCAGCTGAAGTATGTCTTAAGCTTGTTAGGTCAAAGCTTAGAAGACTCGAACAGATCAGAAAAACCAAAGGCAGGCACACAATCTATTGATTTTTCATTTTTTAAAAATTCGTCAAAAACACTCAATCACCTACTTTCAATTTTGAGCAATCATATCTCTATCAATATTTAAAACATATCTATAATATTTGGATAAGTTATAGATAAAGGCTGTATCTATCTACCATATGAGTATTATCTTGTTTGAAGTCTTACTCCTTCATGAATTACCATTTAAGTTCGAATTTTCCAAACACTGAATCACTTTTGACGGGCAGTGTATAGTAAATCCATCGAATATATGCCAATTTTCTGTGATTTTTAAAAGCTGCATACGATGATCATAAAATTACATTTTGTGAATTTTCAAAATGGAGACTGCATTAAACGAGCTACTAAAAGGCGATCTAAACGCACCAATAAATACATTAGAAGTAACTTTAACCATTAATTAACTATTTAAAGGAAAAAGAAAAGCTTATCCCGGCTTATTTACTAACGAAAGGATTAGTTAAACAACATTTAGATTCCTACAATTACCTGATCGAGACTGAGATGAAGCTAATTATGAAAGCCAACAATTCCTTATCTAGCGAGTCGAACCCAGAATTCTATCTTAGATACCTAGATATCGAAGTGAAGCCAGCACAGAGGAAAGAATTAGTAACACAATATAGCACTGCAATTACACCTCAAGAATGTCGTTTGAGAGATTTAACTTATATGGCTCCTATAGTAGCTAAAATACAATACAAAAGAGGTGAAAAACATATTGAAGGTCATGTTGAAATCGGTCACATACCTGTTATGTTAAGATCGAACGTTTGTGTTTTAAAAGATAAATCGGATATTGAACAAATGGATTTAGGTGAATGTCCTTTAGATCCCGGAGGCTATTTCATTGTTAAAGGTACAGAGAAAGTTATTTTAATGCAAGAGCAATTATCCAAGAATCGAATAATTGTTGATCAAGATTCGAAAGGATTAACCGTTGCTTCTGTCACTAGGTAATCTCCACTCCAGGTTGATTTGTAGTTCTACGTTGGAAAGGAAAAGCAAGTCTTATGTTTTATGTAAGAAAGACAAGTTATACTTAAGACACAATGCGTTTATCGAAGACATTCCATTAGTGATTGCGATGAAAGTAATCTCTCTAATAGCATTGATAGGCAATGGGAATTGTGTCAGATAAGGAAATTGGAGATTTGATTGGAGCACATAAGAATTATTCATTTATGGATAAGTTTGATCAAAGTGTAGAAGAATCTATGAACAATAACATCTACACCCAAATACAGGCTTTAAGCTTCATAGGGAAGAAAACCAAACCTAGTAAGTTTAAATTCGCTACATCATCTACACCAGTCTATAGTCGGACTCCAGTTGAAGAGGCTTATGATACTTTATCGAATGTAGTTTTGGCTCATGTTCCTGTCATTAATCTCAATTTCCGATCTAAATCGATTTACTTAGCCACCATGGCGAACCGAGTATTACATGCGATGGATGACAAAAAAGCGATGGATGATCGCGATTATGTCGGAAATAAAAGGATCGAATTAGCTGGCCAATTGCTGGCTTTGTTGTTCGAAGATTTGCTCAAAACGTTCAATTCCACTCTTTCAACCTTTATTGATAAGAAATTCAAATCAGAAAAGAGCAAAGATTTTGATATATCGAAAGTTATGCCCATGTATGCTGATAACATCACTGGTGGGTTTATTCGTGCTATTTCCACAGGAAATTGGAATGTAAAAAGATTCCGGATGGAGAGAGCGGGGGTCACCCATGTATTGTCTAGATTAAGTTATATATCTGCTCTGGGGATGATGACACGAATAAGCTCGCAATTTGAAAAGACACGTAAAGTAGCAGGCCCACGTGCTTTACAACCTTCGCAATGGGGCGTCTTATGTCCATCGGACACTCCAGAAGGAGAGGCTTGTGGTTTAGTTAAGAATTTGGCCCTTCTAGCTCATATCACAACGGATACACCAGAATTGCCCATCATCAATCTCCTTTTTACCTTAGGAGTGGAAGATGTTAATCTGTTGACTGGAGTGGAAATTTATAAGCCTAATCATTACTTGGTTTTTGTCAATGGAAGAATAGTAGGACTTACTCGACTGCCAGCTTTGATTGTGAAGAAATTCCGCGCTGTTCGTAGAGCCATGCTCATCAACCCTTTTGTGGCTATTCATGTTTCTTCGAAAACGCATTCCATACATGTAGCAACAGATGGAGGACGCATTTGTAGGCCGTTAATAATAGTAAACGAACAAGGGAAGACATTGATGGCTAAAGAACATTTGGATAAATTAGCGAAGAAAGAATACACCTTTGATACATTTCTGGAATTAGGATTGATAGAATATTTAGATGTAAATGAAGAAAATGATGGCTTAATAGCCATTTACGAACAACATATTCAATCAGGCATAACAACACATTTAGAAATCGACCCTTATACGATCTTAGGGGCTGTAGCCGGCTTGATTCCTTTTCCTCATCATAATCAATCGCCTCGTAATACTTATCAATGTGCGATGGGGAAACAGGCGATTGGTACTATTGGCTATAATCAATTCAAAAGGATCGATACTTTACTGTATTTGTTAGTCTATCCTCAAAAACCCATGGTAAAAACGAAAACAATAGACCTCATCAATTTCTCTGAATTACCTGCTGGACAAAATGCTATTGTTGCAGTTATGTCCTTTAGTGGCTATGACATTGAGGATGCCTTAATACTTAATAAAGCATCAGTAGATAGAGGATATGGTAGATGTATGGTTATGAGAAAACATTCTTGCTTCTTAAAGAAATATGCAAATGGAACTTATGATCGTATAGGTGATCCGCCCAACAAATATGCGGATTTGGATTTAGATGGAATTGCTCATGTAGGAGCACGTGTCAATCCGGGCTCTGTTTATGTTAATAAGCAAACTCCATTGGTCACTGAGGTCGATCCTGTAAATAGCAGCTTAAGAGATCAATCAGAATATAAAGATACCCCTATGATCTACAGAGCACCAATGGAAGGGCATATCGATCAAGTCATGTTGAGTGATACTGATAACGATCAAATCTTAATTAAAGTCCTCATGCGTCAAACTAGAAGACCAGAATTGGGTGATAAATTCTCTAGTAGACATGGCCAGAAAGGCGTTGTTGGATTGATTGTTCCGCAAGAAGATATGCCTTTTACGGAGTCCGGCATCTCGCCCGATATGATCATGAACCCTCATGGGTTTCCATCTCGTATGACGGTGGGTAAAATGCTGGAATTATTGACGGGCAAAGCTGGTTTATTAAATGAAGCTTCAACAAGATATGGGACGGCCTTTATGCAGCCGCCTAATCTTCCTTCAACAATCGAAATGCTCAATGAGGCTGGTTTCGACTTTAGTGGCAAAGAGTTGCTTTATAGTGGCATCAGTGGGTTACCCCATCACGCTTATATTTTCACGGGCCCCGTTTATTATCAGAAATTGAAGCATATGGTCATGGATAAAATGCATGCTCGCTCTAAAGGTCCTCGTACTCAATTGACTAGACAGCCTACGGAAGGTAGATCGAGAGATGGCGGCCTAAGATTGGGGGAAATGGAACGAGATTGTTTGATTGGTTATGGTGCTTCAAGATTGCTTTTGGAAAGATTGTTGATTTCGTCCGATTCCTATCAATTGGAAGTTTGCTCTAAATGCGGTTATTTTCTTACGGGTAATCAAATCTGTCTTTATTGTAAGGATTCGAATTCTTTAGTTAAGATCACAATTCCCTATGCTGCTAAATTGTTGTTTCAAGAATTGATGGCTATGAATATTATTCCTAAATTGGGCCTTGTTAACGAATAAACCTACATTTTTCTATTGATTCTTTTCATAACGAGAGCTTTTCATTGTTTTCTACTCTTAATTTCTTTAAATAAATAGACAATGTCGACATCCCAATTTACAAATCAATCCTACAATTTCAATGGAATTTCGATATTACAACTTCTATGCAGACTTTCATATCCACTTAAAATTGTTAATTTTTCGTTTTTCGAAAAGTACATTTTAAAGTTACAATTAATTCCAATTTAAACCCATAAACAAAAATGATTTGGCTCAGTTATAAATAACAAAAGCATTTTGAAATCAATTAGAAGGTCTAAACTATATCTGCTGGATATGGTTTCAGCTATATAGGGGATAACTGTTATGCTTTTTCAAGAACAAAACCTTTTCTTTTCCTAGGTAAGCCCTTATGGTAACTCCTGTTTTTTTATTAAATTTTGTTTTATTAGGGCGTTCCGAGCAAAGAGACACTCGAAAAAAAATTTACTATAAAAGATATAAAGTTGAAATTTTCATCAATAAAATACTGCTTTATAAGATTTGATTTATGTGGTCTAGCATTATCATGTTATATTATAGGTACCTTGAATTTCTTATCAGGTAACCATTTGTCTAATAATTCGATTAGGAAGTTATTATAGACTTCTGCAGTTACTGTCTCTTTAGGGGCATAGAGCTTCCAATAAGCAACACCTTGAAAATTCATTGCTAATATTAGCATTCTATTTCTTTTATATTTAGATTGAAGTACAAATTCAGGTGGGTCTTCATTCTTATTTCTCCAAGATCGAATCTGGTCACTTTGGGGTTGCATGTATAAAGACACCCAAGTTTCATCTATTGCCAAAGTTCGATTAATTAAGTTATTTTGTCTTGATAAGTGTTGCATATTGGTTTTACATGCTAACACTCTATGTTCTCTTTGTTCATCCGTGAGAAAATGAGGTACCCATTTACTTGATAATTTTTTCATTTCTAAATATTCTGTTAAATATCAAAATACTGTTGTTTTACTAAAATTTACCCGCATGGAAAGTTCGAGGCAAGAACATGTTCTAGTTTTGGCTAACAATTCTTTAATTTTATCTATTACATTTTCTTTCTTCGAGATATCACTTGTATCGTCTCCTCGGCTATCTTCGACCACATTGTAGCCTCTTTTAAGCTTAGTAACTAAAGGTTTGATTGTATTTAGTTTATAGGCACTATTTCCAACTGATTCAACTAATTCTTCATGAATTATCCCAGAACTGTGTCCCAGAATTACTCCAAATATGGGACAAAATTTTTGAAACATAATTCTATTCTAATTGATCGAGAAATTTTAGTTTCTTGAATGAATAAAATAGTAAGAATGAAAATAAATTTATGTATTTACTATCCATAAAATATCTCTTGGCTATATTTCTTGCCATTTTAATTGCTTCCTCAACCTATTTTCACTATGATGCACTAATATTCTAGAACTATAACCGAGGCTTCGAAAATTTTGTCCCATTTGATGAAAATCCGCTGTTCTTTATCTGAAATTGAATCTTTTAATTTTTTTCAAGCTATTCATGATAATATTCAAACTATATTTATTTATAAATAAAGCTTGTAGTATATGTAAATTAATTTTAAAGTCTTGATATTATTATTATATTATTAAAGGCATAATTAAACAAAATTCGAGTGTCTCTTTGCGCGAAACGCCCTAATATTATTATTAAATTATAATATTAATTATTGAAACATGAGTATTATTTATTGAATTGACCTGGCTTTCAAAATCACTGATGCCGAATTACAGTGAAGGACAAAAATGGCCAAATGTTTTTAAATTTTTTGTTTTATTAAAATAATTTAATAAATATGATACATTAAATAATGTAAATTTTACAATATAGAGCTTTATATTTTTATTATCAAGAAATTAAATTTGATCATTTTTTCAAAATTTATTTTTCTAATAAATGTGGATAAATGACTTTGCATCTATTTGGCCCTTTTTGACCATAGTTCATTTAAAATGCTAGTAGTCGGTCCAACTGCCCTTACTTTTTAAAACAGCCTCAATTCGATTAGGCATTGAATGAATAAGTCTCTTGCAATCATCAGCAGTAAAGTCATCCCATATCTCTTGAACTCGATTCCACAGCTCTAACATACCAGATGGAGCTCTATAATACCTATTAAGTCTAATTTTAATCCATGCCCACAAATTTTCAATGGGGTTAAGATCAGGAGATTGTTCAGGAAATTTTAGAACATTAAAGTTGATTGCAAGGTATTCCTTTACCAGTTTTGACGTATGTTTAGGGTCATTATCATGACCTAAAATTACCTTAGACTTATCTAATTGACACTTCTCTAATGAATTTACTAATTTATTCTCGAGAATATCTTTGTATATTTCTTTTACAAGAAGTCCGTCAATTTTTCTGATTAAATCAGGCCCATGAGCAGGCATACAGCCCCAAATCTTTATTGAACCCCCACCATTTTTAACCTTTTTCTTGACTTTCCTTGGTTCCAAACTATTCACATCACGTTTCCAATACCAAGACTTTCCATCAGAACAAAACCTGTTGATTTTAGTCTCATCATTCCAAATAACAGCTTTCCGGTCTTATAATGTCCAATTTTCATGGATTTTTGCAAATCAATACCGCTCTTTGATATTTTTTTGACCAAGTAATGGCTTTTTAACCTTTTCGGAAGCTTCGAGTCCAGATACAATAAGTCTCTTCTTACTGTTTTATCAGAAACAGTGATATTAAAATTAGCTTTAAGTTGTTTATTTGCTTCTACTGCTGTGTCAAATTTTTCAGAAATTACAGAATGAACAAGATATCGTTTGTTTTGAGGTGACAATTTTACTGGAAGACCTGGTTTATTGTTTGGTATATTCGGTCTATGTTTCTTGCGGATATTTTGAATAGTAGACCTACTTACTAACAGGTAACTCGCCAACTATTTTTCTATCGCTTTCTTCCTTATCTATACGGGATAATATATTTTCTTTGATATCAATAGGAATTCGTTTCATTGCTCAAAAATAATAGATTATAGAATAAATTGATAAATTATATTATTAAAATTAAATTAATATTTGTTTTAGCTTACGTTATAGAGAATAATAATTTCCAGAAATGGGTGTCCAAAATTGGCCAAATAAAATCCAAGACATTTATCGTTATTTATTAGAAAAATAGATTATAAAATACATAAATATGAAATATTATGAAAGTTAATATATATAGTTTTATACTGCGAAAAGATCTCCATATAACCCAACATATTCTTGTAAATACTTTGTATAAAACAAAAAATTCAAAATCATTTGGCCGTTTTTGTCCGTCACTGTATAAACAGATTGGACTTGATGAAGGAAAAAAGTATATGGCCAATAAAATCAATGAAGAGCTTATCGAAATATTTTTCTCTCTATGTGAGCATTAAATTTCTTTTATCTAACCTTTATAAGCACCGATTCATTAGATGAAAGTTTACGATTTTCAAAATTTGAACCGAATTTCATCGATTTTAGTGAATTCATCTTTTAGAAATGAATCAGAATGGAGGTATAATTAGTCAATTGTTCCATATTATAATATATTTGATCAAGTTTATATTAATAGAAATACCGCTCGAAATCATACATTTGTTTCCAACTCAGATAACTCTTAAAATCAACACGAATCTTATCGTAATTCTTTTAGTGCTATTAATTATCGCAGGTTATTTCGGCATACACCATTATTTTCTTACCAATTATTCTAAGCTAAAGATAGAAGAGTCTATACAAAATGACTCTGAATACGACTTACAGCCAGATATATTAAGTGATGAAAGCGAAGAGCCATCAGTTTTGCAATACAATGCTAATTATTTCCCCTCATTCTTGAAAAGAATCAAGATATTTGGTTATCTAGAAGATGCAGTTTCTCAAGAATTATCCAGGTATGTCAATACACGCAAATTACTCAAGGGTGACATCATATTCCATCAACCTGAAAAGGAAAAATCTTTCTTTATTGTGATGGAAGGGAACGTACAAGTATATGCCAAAAATACTAATGCAGGCATTTATGAAGACTCCAGTTTTAATGAAAAACTTAAATTAACTGAAGTTGGTGCAGGTGGTACCTTGTCAAGTTTATTTACACTACTTTCTTTGTTTACCGACAATATACATATTATGAAACTTATGGAATTAGGAAAGACCAAAACAAAATTCAAAGAGGACATTCAAGCTCTTAAAGAAAGTGATAATTTGGTTATTTATAATGCAATTTCTAATCCAGCCTCATCAAGCCAAAACAATCTTGAATCGGTTCATCCGAATATTATAGCAAGAGCTTCAGTCGATACCACATTGGCGGTTATTCCTGCAGAGGCTTTTATGCGCCTTACAGAGAAATTTCCATCTTCTGCTGCACATATTGTTCAAGTTATTCTGACCAGATTTCAAAGAGTTTCTTACCTCACACTTCATAATTATTTGGGACTTAAAGAAGAGCTACTTACTATAGAAAAGAAGGTGACTAACATAGCAAATTATGAAAATTCAGACTTGAAATTCGAAACATCAGTACCACAATCTATAGTTGATTCTTATATCTCTAATAACAAATATCCATCTGTTTCCAGAGTTTATTCTACTGCATTTAAGGAGCATAGTAAGTTTAATGAATTGGATTCTTTTGCTAAAAGTTTAGGCTCTACAGATGCAAAGCCTGAATCAAATAATATGACCTCAAGATTACTCTTGCACATACACGAAAATTATACCAAAAATGAAACAGAAAAGAAAGCTCTTAAAAACCTTAAGAATGAAGCTTATAGGTATTTAGAAAAGGCATTAGGGATTTCAACAGCTGACCCCTACATGGGATTAATTCAAGCTGGCGATCTTTCTGTTAGAATAAAAGAGTTAAAAATGTCACCTAGTTTATCAGAAAAACCAAGCAATATAGTCGATAACAGTTCTATTGATTGGGGATGTGAGATGCAAGTATTCTATGCTAAGAAGGGATCAATATTAGCCAAACAAGGAGAGCGAACTTCAGGAATATACATAGTTTTGGACGGATTTCTAAATGTGGGGATTGAAGATTTGGAAAGGCCTTCTCATAAACCATCGAAATCATCTAGTTTTTCATCAAATATCAATTTTATGAGACCGAATAGATCTTATGACAATATTGCATCTCTTCAAGAAAACAAGAATTTCAAGATAGCTACAGGAGGAATAGCAGGTTATTTAAGTGCACTAACAGGGGCACCATCTTATGTTAATATCGTTGCAGGCGCTAATTCTATTGTAGGATTTTTGTCGCGTAATGTAATCGACAAAATCACAGAACTTCATCCCATTGCTCTTCTGACTTTAGCCAAAAGACTCATTTATCAACTTCCAACCTTAGTATTGCACATTGATTTTGCATTAGAATGGATTCAAGCTTCACCGGGGCAAACTTTGGCTAGACAAGATGATAGTTCTAATGCTGTGTTTATAGTTTTAAATGGACGTCTCAGATCAATAACAGAAATACCAGATAAAGGATTTAAGATTCTGGGTGAATATGGACAAGGGGATTCAGTAGGAGAATTAGAAGTATTGACAGAAATGCCTAGACCATACACTTTATTTGCTATTCGAGATTCTGAAATTGCTAGATTGCCTAAATCGCTCTTTGATTCTTTATCAACTAATAACCCTAAAGTTACCATTCAAATTGCACGTAAGATTGCAGAAAAGACGCAAAACAATCAACCTACGCAATTAGATGGTCTAGGACTTATTAAAGAAGGTTTTGGTCGAAACAATACGAATTTAAAGACGGTGGGTTTGATCCCGACAAAATCGCATGTGCCTATACTTGATTTTGCAAGCAAACTACTTGATGCATTGAGAGGGATCGGAGAATCGGCATCATTATTAAGTAATGCAAGTATGGTCAGTTCTTTGGGAATGCAAGAATTCACAACAATAGGCAAATTAAAAATGTTCAACTGGCTTACAGAACAAGAAGAGAAAGTGAGGATAGTATTATATGTTGCCGATAGTGGCGTTACTTCACAATGGACTCAGAGATGCATTAGACAAGCTGACTGTGTTTTGCTTGTTGGATTAGGCGATGAAGATCCTTCAATTGGCGAATTCGAACGGCTTTTGCTAGGGATCAAAACGACAGCAAGGAAAGAATTAATTCTGTTACATAATGAGCGAAGAGTTATACCAGGTACAACAAGGCAATGGCTCAAGAATCGACCTTGGGTGCATGCTCATCATCATGTTATGTTTAAGTTTAGATCGCATAATTTTGTAAGAAATTTGGATTTTAGGTCTTCTTTTACGAAAAATAGGCTCTTTACTGTCAAAGAACAGATAAGAGAATTTCTATATAAATCATCTAAGATTCCTCAACCTAATGGATATCTCGGCAGTAGAAGTGACTTTTCTAGGTACCCCTTAATGTTTGATTTTTAGACTTGCTAGAAGATTATGCGGGAAATCTATTGGTTTAGTTTTAGGAGGTGGAGGCGCACGTGGAATAAGTCATATAGGAGTAATTGAAGCCTTAGAAAAAGCAGGGATCCCGATCGATTTAGTAGGGGGGACGAGTATCGGAGCATTTATAGGAGGTTTATATGCACGAGATCCCGACTCTGTAGCGATATTAGGAAGAGCAAAAATGTTTTCCGGCAGAATGTCCAGTATATGGAGATTACTAAGTGATCTCACTTACCCAGTAGTAGCTTGGTTTTCTGGGCATCAATTCAACCGTGGTCTATGGAAATGTTTTGGCGATATTATGATCGAAGATCTTTGGCTTCCTTATTATTGTGTAACTACTAACATCACACTTTCGAGAATGGAAATCCATCGAACTGGCTATTTGTGGAGATATGTTAGAGCTTCCATGAGTTTATCAGGATTTCTTCCTCCTATGTGTGATGGTGGTCATCTGTTGTTAGATGGTGGCTATATGGATTATTTGCCCGTAGGAGTGATGAAATCGATGGGAGTAGACACCATTTTTGCAGTGGATGTCTCAGGCGAAGCAGATTTCTCTAGTTTTGTCAATTATGGAGATACTTTATCAGGCTGGTGGGCCTTGTTTTATCAATGGAATCCTTTTACCAAACAATCCTTTCCTACTTTAGCAGAAGTACAAACTCAATTGGCCTTTGTATCCAGTGTCAAACAATTAGAAGATGCTAAAGCTACTTCTGGTTGTCATTATATCAGACTTCCTGTTGCTAATTTTGGTACTTTAGAGTTCAATCTTTTTGATAAAATTAAGGAAGTGGGATATACTACTGCTTTGGATTTCATTTCTAAGTGGAGGCAAAAGGGATTTCTTAATATTTGGACGAGATGGGATGATAATTTAGACTCTATTAATAACAAAACGTTCAAAATAGTTAGAAGAAACTCCCTTTAGCTTTTCATAATAAATTTATAAGTGGAAATATGATGTTTAATAAAAAATGTCTGATCACTTGATTTTGAAAATTTTGAATCAGAAAATTTCAAAATCAAATGGGGAAAACAAGAAAACGATACAATGAAAGGGTAAGAACAACACAAAAGAATGAGTATTAAAATTCATGATAATTTTTAGAAACGAGAGGAAGCAAACCGAAAACCAAGAAGTTTTAAAATATATTAATTTCTAGTCAGTCATTTTAGATCCCACTCTTTCTTATACAGGCAAGAAACGAAAGATGTTTGAAAAGTTTATGGTATATAAATAAATGTTATTATTATAGCAAAACAAATTATTAAAAGAAGAAAGAATCGAATTGATCAAGAAATTAGAGTAAATAACTTTCTCAATCTTTAGGGCCTCTTGTATAAGGTCGGATGTATTAATTTCTACTAAAGACCAATCTAAGACTGTATATTTTAATATTGAATATTATAGTTTACCAAAAAACAAGAACAAGTATGGTTCAACAAAAAAGAACAAAACAAAACGATCATAACTACCCCTATAGAGGGTTTAACTTCCGTTAAGAATGTCAAAGTCATTAATAATAAGAAGGTGTTTATATCTTTAATCTTTAGAATAAGAATCGATTTTTATCAGCAAAAGATTTGGTTTCCCACAAAAAACTAGATTCACAATCAAGTTATGAAGATAGCGATAGCACAAGCAGTGATGGAGACTTAGAAATGAAACCAACAACTTCATCTCTTTATTTACTTAAACCTACTATCGAAGCACCTAAAGTCAAGCCAGTTATAGAAAAGGCTCCAGAAATCGATATCAAAGAAGAAAAGTATAAAGATGATAGAATGGAACCATTTGATTCCTGGAGAGTCCATTTTATGGTTTTATTTTTAGACAACAAATAAATTTACCATCACTAGAAATAATGAAATAGAACAAGTTCGACAAGAATTGCCCATTTATCAAGAAGAGCATGTACATCATTAAAATTTATTGTTAGAATATAATGGAAGTGGTTAGAAATAATGATGTTTTGATTTTGTCAGCTGATACTGGTTCGGGTAAAACTACGCAGATGCCTCAGTTTCTTTTGGAATTTGGCTATGCATCTACCAAACACAAAATACTAATTACTCAGCCTCGTAGAGTAGCAGCTATAGAGATGGCTAGAAGAGTTCGATTTGAAACTAATTTAGACAGAGAAATTCGCCATCAGGTTCACTTTACAAAATAATGTTTAGACCAAATTTGATAACAAACTTACACCAGATACTTTGGTTGCCTTTGTCACTGATGGGTTACTTCTTCGTTTTATAGAATCTGATTTTCTCTTAAAAGATTACTCAGTTATTATAGTTGATGAAGCTCACGAGCGTACACTCAATATTGATTTGTTGATACCGTTGTTGATTCGATCATCACAATTGAGATTGAAATTGATCAAAGAAAAGAAGATCGATCTACCCGTAATTTAATAATATAATCATATTAGCCCCTCAAACTTGTTATTATGTCCGCTACTATTCAATTGGATGTTTGGAAATCGTATAAAGTGTTACAAGATGCTAAATTTATGGCAGTTCCTGGTAAATTATTTAAAGTATCAGAAATCATTGTTTATGTTTTAGAATATCATCCATTACAACAAAACTACCCCTTCTGATTTTTCTAAAGCAGCTTATGTCAAGATTTCCAAGATCCATCAGCAGCTTCCATCTGGGAATTTGCTGGCTTTTTTACCAACTTCAAAATCCATTATTGAATTAACTAGACAACTCAATTCAAGATTCTTTGCTTCAAGTTTGGGATCAAAATATAAATCATTAACGAATTACTTACATAAGAATAATTTGGTTTCATCAAGTCAAGATGATGATTATGAAAGTGAGTCCGAGGATTCCTTAGAAATAGACGAAGAAACAACAACTATAAAAGGCGAGAAACAAACCTTATTATCGCTACCATTTTATTCCCAATTAAACCCGCAAATTCAAGAACAGATATTGGATTTAATCAATGAAGAAACTAATGAAATTCGGATAGCCATAATCGCCACGAATATTGCAGAAACTAGTATCACATTACCAAACATTAAATATGTTGTTGATACGGGGCTTTATTATAATAAGACTTTCTTTAATGGGTTTGTTAATTGGGAAATCAACAACATTTCAAAAGCTAATGCTGATCAAGTACTTTCATTTGTTGATTTTTCATAGAGAGCTGGTAGATCTGGTAGAACATCAAATGGCCATGTTTATAGGCTTTATTCCTCATCTTATTTCGACCGAGAAATGGATGATTTCCTTCTACCAGAAATCATGAAAGTACCAGTTGAAGAAGTTGTCTTGAAATTAAAGTCGTTTGGAGTATTGGATGTAGCTTCCTTCCCATGGATCTCAGTCCCTCCTTCTACTAATGTCACGGAAGCAGAACAGGTATCACCCTTTTATGGTTGATCTTTTTAGTTATTAATTTCTTTAAATGCTTTGAATGCTGGTAAAATCGCTCCTTTAGGCATGAAAATGTTGGATTTTAGCATTCATCCTAGATTTTCTCGAATGTAATCAAACATTTTGATCTCTAGGTTATTGATGGCTAAAGATTACAATGTTGTTTTATTAACTTGTATGCTAGTTTCAATCATTTGTCATGGTACTGTTTTCATCAAATCGAAAGAAGATGGGTTTGTTACTTCAATTACTGTATTCTTATTCTTTATTATTGTAGAAATTCTTTCCGTCCTATGGCTGTCATTCTGATTGGATGGTCGATCTTATGTTTATGGGCGCCTTGCTTCATTACTTGAAAACCAATTCAGACATGAATTCTTTCTGTTCACTCCATTTTGCTTCGATAAAGGTGATTAAACTCTTATATTTTTAGAGAACCAATGATATCAGACTGGCGTATCTTTCTTTAGTTCAGCAAATTAAAGATTTAGGTTTTATTCAAGATCAATTGATACCGCCAACTAAACAACAAGTACATTCATAGTTTAATTCTAAGAGTGAATTATTAAGAAAAATACTTCTCTGTGGATATGCTGATCATTTAATTCGATTTAGCCCTGTCTGTAATAATTTGGGCTACGATTTAGAAACACAAATCAATCTCCCACTTGTTTGCAAAGAAAACGGAGAAGAAACCAAGCCAACCATCAAAATCAACTCAAGATCATGGGTTCAGAAACATATTAAAAGTAGCGTCAAAGAAGGGTTCATGATTTATACCGAAATGGTCCAATCTAATCAAAATTATTTACTTTTCGGTAATCAACCATTTCTATAAAAACTTGTGTAGGATGCACTATAATCGATATAGGTTGGATATATCCATGTTTACCTCACTTGTGCAAATTGATCAAACCTATAGAAGATCATATTAGCATCAAACAGTACTTTTAATTTGTGAGTCTTTTAGAAAAATCATGGATTTGAGATTAAAGAATGAGAAAAGATACAAGGAAATCATTCGAGTTAATCCTTATCTTGGATCTTGGATGCTCCCTTCCATTGTTTCTTGATTTTAATACATTTTATTCGATTTTCAAAACTATGTTAAGGTTTCATCAAATTTGAAGTTCCAAGCTTCAAGACTTCAAAATGGATTTGGCAGATGAATTATGGAATGATATAATAACCAGAACATACGAAAGAAAAATCTTGGGTGAATTAAATAAGACACTAAATATATTATGTTCCTCCTTTTTATGGTACACTTTATCAAACAAAAAGATTCCTTTACAGATCTTGACTAAATATGCACATCTAATAAAAGAGATCAAAGAACAATCATTTACAAACCCTAAATTTGATTATTCAACTATACATACTTTATGTAGAAATATCAGAATCATCCGCTTATCAAACCCTACTTTAAATGTTACACATTGTATTAGAATTAGTAAAGATTGTAGCTGTAATATGTCTTTGGATTACAATAAGCTTCATATATGTCAAAATTTTTTACCTTTATTATGGTTTCTTTCCAAAAATCCTAATATAAAGTTAGATCAACTAAATGTAAATTCCATGGAAAGATTTGTAGATCATGGACTTACCCACATCATTGCTATAAAACGAATTGATTTTTCAGAATCAAAATACGAATACGTAGATAAATTAAGATATGTCGAGTCTTTCCAGCTTTCTGGGAACTCATTGGACATTTCGAAATTCCTTGATCGATTAAAGAATACAAAAAGGATTAAAAGAATATGTATATTAGACAACGAAGAGAGTGAGTTTAAATTATTAGGAATAGAAAGATTTACAAACATGAAAGTATTATCTGTCAATTGTAAAGTGACTATTTTTAATCCACTTATAAAGCTAAGGAAATTGGTCATAAAAGAAATGACTCCGATCGAACTAGCATACATATTCAATAATTGTCCAAATTTGGATAATTTAGAAACATCAACTTATGTCAACCTCGATTCTGGAATCTACTATGGTGAAATTGAAAGCATTAAAGTCTGAGAAATTTGAAGGAGAAATGGCTAAGGAATTGTATCCTACTTTAACCAATTTGACATTTAAAAGTTTGCTTTTAGCCAACATACCAAGCCAATTCCCCCATCTCAAGGTATTAGCACTATTCAGAGCTGAAGTTTATGAAAGCTTCGTTTATCCAATCAAAACCATGAATATCATACATCTAACCATAGAAATAAACAGTATTCGAGACCATGTATTCAAAGGATCCGATCAATTACTCCACTCTTTCCCTATACTTACTCAGATTGTATTTATGACATGTAGGAAAATTCCGCAAGGATTTGTAAAGTTGAATAGAGAGATCAATGAAATGAAATTTACTACAAAACTTTGCGATTAAAAATTTCATCAAAAAGAACCACACAAACTTATTTAATGCATGTGAACCAGGATTAAAGCTATCTTATTTTAGAGAGAAATATGGCGCTCAATTCCATTGTGGAAATCCTGGTTGTTGTGGCCTTACTTATCTGCAGTTGGACAAGGATTATAAAAAGCATTGTATATTGGACATCAACAACTTGATAAGATATCTGGAATATAGTCTTCTATTCCCTTTTGTCCGCTTTTATCTTTCTCCAAAAATTTAGTATATAGAAAATAATATCATTTTCATTTCATAAATATGGGACAAAATTTTTGAAGCCTCGGTTATAGTTCTAGAATATTAGTGCATCATAGTGAAAATAGGTTGAGGAAGCAATTAAAATGGCAAGAAATATAGCCAAGAGATATTTTATGGATAGTAAATACATAAATTTTTTTCATTCTTACTATTTTATTCATTCAAGAAACTAAAATTTCTCGATCAATTAGAATAGAATTATGTTTCAAAAATTTTGTCCCAAATTATCTTTAAATTTATTTGTTTTTATGTATGAATAGATTAAATGAAAACAGGTTTAAAAACAGTATAAGGAGTAAGATTAAATAGGTAGTCCTAAGCCATATATAAGTACTCCTAAATAATCCACATTCTAGCAACTATCTGACTCTAGCTTTCAATATTTTATGTATATTTTGATTAATAAAACATGATTTATGATATTTTTGCTTTCAATTCCTTATAGACTTCACTCACCTTTATCGAATAAGAACAATAGCAAGCCATAAGACCATTATTTTTATGATAAATTTTGGCCTAGATTCTCTTTCATTTTTCACACCAATTTAATTCAATCATATTTATAAGTCAGAGAATTAACTTGAGAAATATCAAAACAAATCCAATAAATTATAAACATAAATACAATTTTATACAAGAAAATATTCTTTTCTTAAAATTTATTGGATTTGGTTTGATATTTCTCAAGTTAATTCTCTATCTTATAAATAGGATTGAATTAAATTGATGTGAAAAAATGAAAGAGAATCTAGGCTAAAA
>NIPM01000972.1:0-34847 GCA_002738285.1 Holacanthella duospinosa | reverse complement strand
AATACACTGCCCGTCAAAAGTGATTCAGTGTTTAGAAAATTCGAACTTAAATGGTAATTCATAAATGAGTAAGACTTCAAGCAAACTAATACTCATATGGTAGATAGATACATACTTTTTCTATAACATATCCAAATATTATAGATACCTTTTAAAGATTGATAGAGATATGATTACTCAAAGTTGAAAATAGGTGATTCAGTGTTTTGACGAATTTTTTAAAAAATGGANGATTGATAGAGATATGATTACTCAAAGTTGAAAATAGGTGATTCAGTGTTTTGACGAATTTTTTAAAAAATGGAAAATCAATAGATTGTGTGCTCCCACTTGGTTTTTCTGATCTGTTCGAGTCTTCTAGGCATTGACCTAACAAGCTTAAGACATACTTCAGCTGAAATATTGTCACATATATCTTGAATTCTCTCCCAAAGTTCATCTTTGTCTTTGTATGGTGGTCAAATTTTTAGCTCTCTTTTCATATGATCTCATAGATGCTCAATTGGGTTAAGGTCAGGAGATTGTGCAGGCTATTTCATTACCTTTATTTCGTTTCTTTTGAACCATTGTTTTATACTTGAAGCGGTATGAGAGGACGCATTGTCATTTTGAAAGATTATTTTAGATTTGTCCAAGTCATACAAGTCAATTGTATACATCAGCTCGTCATCCAGAATACTCTCATATATCTCAGTATTAACACTGCCATCAATTCTACAAAGATACCTAACACCTGATGAAAGCATACATCCCCAAACCAAAATTGATCCACCACCGAGTTTTTTTGATTGAGTAATATTGTGATCTCTGAGTGGTTCTCCGATTTTTCTGAAAGTTCTATCACGTCCATCAGATCCCTCTAGATTTACTTTAGTCTCATCTGACCATATAACCATATCCCAGTTTTTATTTTTCTCAATTTCTGTATGTTTTTTCAAATTCTGATCTTGCTCAACGATGAGATTTTTCAAATTGTGGGCATTTCTTTTTGTATCTAGATACGATGTTGCTACGTTCTAATGTGCGCAGTATAGTACTCGAAGAGGCGGATATTCCTGCATAGGTTTTGAGTTTTCGCTGTATTTCTGTAGAGGTGGACCATTTACCACTTGTTGCTAATCTTCCAATATATTTTTCATCATACTTATCTAAGACCCGAAGACGACCTATTATAGGCTCTGGAGTATATTTTCAACTCTATTTATTACTCTGGACACAGTTTCTTGTGAAACTCCAACAATTTCAGCTATTTTTTTGAAGATTTTCCATTTAAAGCAAGTTCGTTAATTCTTGTTTCAATTTTCTTCAATGTTCTTCTTGTTATACCAAATAAGCCTTAATACCTTTTGCTAAGGATTTAAAATAAAAATGAACAATTTTTCGATATTTTAAAATGTTCTAGAATGAAAATTTTGTAAATTTAAAAAATTCGACAAAACACTGAATCACCTACTTTCAACTTTGANTGTTCTAGAATGAAAATTTTGTAAATTTAAAAAATTCGACAAAACACTGAATCACCTACTTTCAACTTTGAGTAGTCATATATCTATAATATTTGGATATGTTATAGAAAAAGGCAGTATCTATCTACCATATGAGTATTAACTTGCTTGAAGTCTTACTCATTCATGAATTACCATTTAAGTTCGAATTTCCCAAATACTGAATCACTTTTGATGGGGGCAGTGTACAAATTGGATAGAGGACAGTTGAAAAAATCATAATGGAACAAAAATGAAATACTATTAGTTCGATTATGTATAATTTTTTTCTCCAAGATTGTATATAGTTATCTGTAGTAGTCTTTATTTTAGCTGAAATCCATTTTAATGGCTTGATCTTGCTGAGTGTCATATTTTTAGAGCTATCAATTGTATCTTTGATGTAGAAGTATAAAACAGGGGTGTTATTATAATGTTTTCTGTGGTTTCTCATAATATTTTTCATTATATATTTATATCCGACTATTTTATCTAATAGCTTCAAGGAGTGTACAAATGATATGAAGTTAAAGTTATATTCTCATTATACTCAGATACATCTGATAAAATCTTGGATAACCACCAATTATTTGTGGTATTTGAATGTATAGAAGATAATTTGTAATAATACAACCCATCGACTAAATTTCCTTTACATAGACTTTCTATCGATTGATATAAATACCTTCTTTTGTGCTTAAAATAAAAATTTATCACAACCTTGATCTCTTCTAAATAGAGCAATAAAGTTTTATGAAATCTTTGTGACTTCTCACTTAATAAAACATTTCAATACTCCTATATACTTATATATCAAGATTTTGATATATGCTTTTAAACTCGCTATTTTGTTGAATTTTTCAAAACTTCCATCAAAGGCTAAATCTTTTAATCTTTCTTCCGTTATGTTAATACTAAACTTTAATAAATATAAGAATAAGTGGTATTCATAAAATTTCGTGTCATGTTCTTGTTTTCCAAAAATCGATTCAATATTCTCCAATAATTCCAACTCGTCTTCGTTGCAAAGGGTAAAAATATTCGATACTTTTATATCTTCTTCGATAGCCTTTACTAATGATTCTATATTATTACTTGTTAATCTCAGTAATATATGTATTCCATTTAATGTATAATTAAAAGAAACATCTGTAGAGTTTCCAAAACTTGACATTTGAGTGTTTTTACAATTTACAGAACACTCTTAGATTTTTGAATTGTTTTGATATATTATAGAGATAACTACGTTTAAAAGACTTTTCATAGGACTTTAAAAACTTTTGGTGATTATTTTATAATCTTATCGGTTTTTTAGATTTTCATTGAATCGCCACCAATAATTTGCAAAATTTTTAGGAAATCATTGGATTAGACATTTTAAAACATTTACCATTTTTATTAATATAATAAAATGATGTAAAATCTGATTTTTTAATTTATATTAATTTTTCATAGATATTTTTTAAATAAAAGTCCTTTTTTAGACTTTGTAGATTAATTAGGAATGAACGAATTACTAAACCAAGTAGAAAGAAATATTTATTACAACCCTTTTGATTTTTATTTTAGATATTTTGTCAATTGATGTAAAAAATAAATTAAGTGTGGCAATATACAGCTTTAGAGTTGATAAAAATATGAATTGAAATGATAATAGCTAACTATAAGATTTTTAAATAAAATAATGAAATTTTTAAAGTTAAATAAAATCAATTGTCCAATATGCGGAATCAAAAGTCTGCTCATGAGAAGAGTAAATCATTCTATAAGTCAAATTATATATAATAGCTTTATCAGAAGCATATAAAGTATTATTGTCTATATTTTTAATCAGCAAAATATCTTTCTTCTTTATGATTATTTTCCAATAATAACTCATATCTAAATTTTTCTCATTTCTCAATGTAATCAAATGTTTATTCTCATTAAAGGGTCTATTATTAGTAGATAACTAATTCCTTTGATAACAACTTATTATATTAAACATTAAAGTCTTTTCATCTAATTTTAAAAAACATTTATCATACTTATCGATACTTTTCTTCTTTTTGGTGTAGGCTTTAGGGACTTTGAAAAAAATTATTGACTTTTTGTAAGAATAAATATTCGATCCAGAATAAAGACTTTATAGTAAAGTATCCATTATTAACAAAAATAAATTGTATTATATATCTTGGAAGTACTGATACCAATTTATAATATCCTCCGTCTTTATCCTAGAACCTTTTGCTTGTTTTTATCGAAAAAGTCAATTCCATACCCTCATTACTATGCAAATGATTGTACCCATTCATTATGTCGCTTATAACCAAAATATATTGATACTTAGAGTCATAATTCAAATGCTCTGCAAAGTTTTTTATGTAATTATAATGTTAAATATTACCATCATATACCTTTAAAATCAGAGAATAAAGCAAAATGGATAGAAGATTATTGAAAATCATAATTAAATAAAAATGAAATATAGGCCATGTATAAAATTTTCGCAATTTATAGTTTTTAAAATCAAAATTTAATAATAACCACTGTTTTTAGATAAAACAACTTGACATCTTTTAATCCATTCTAAAAAGCACTTCTTAAAGTCCTTCATATCCAATAAATCAACGTTTTTCTGAAACTCATCCAAAAGCTCAGAGTTAGATGAATAAATATTGCCTTTCATTCTATTTTTAATAGTTGGAAATAGCCAAAAATCGCATGGTGATAAGTCTGGTGAGTATGGAGGATGATTCAGTCTACTAACCTTTTCTTTTTCATTTATATAAGAAGATACCAAGTCTGATGTATGTGGCTTAGCATTGTCGAAATGTGTTATTAAGTTTGAAACATTGTGTTTCACATCTGATTCCCTCCATCTTTCAATTAAAGGAGCAATACATGATTCTTTAAACCATTTTGTATCAGCTTTTTCTTTCCTTTCAAGTTTAGTAACCAGCTCCACGCCTTTTCTGGAAAAAAAATACACAGATCATAAGTTTTTTGTCAGCCATAGATTTTTTAGTAATTTGCTGTGGATCTAAATTCTTTCCAGCCAAAACTTTTGATTGCGGTCTAATACAGGGGTCATAGTATCTTAGCCGCGTCTCATCACCAGTAACGAGCTCATAAGTCAACTTTCTGTCTATCTTTCCATACATTTCTAAGAACTTATTGCAGAAGTCAATCCTATCCTGTTTTTGTTGTGAGTTAAGAGAGAATGGTACCCACTTATAAGATTTCTTTTTAAGCCCCATTTTAGTATTCATATGAACTCTAGCTTTAGTCTTTGCTATTGTTCTATATGATACACTAGGATCTTTATCAATTAGATCTAGGAATTTTTCGTCATGTTTTCCTTCTTCTGTATTCTGAAGCCTCCCAGAACGTGGCTCATATTTAAATGAATTATATCCAAGCCTTGTTAAGAGTCAATATTCTACTCTCTTAAACAGAGTTGTTGAGCATCCTAAATATTATAGGGATATTGCATTACTGTTGAAGGAGATGCATCAACTGATGGTTATAAATAACCACCTTTTCATTAAACTTTACCTTCTTTTAACCTCTTCTTATACATCAACAAGCCTAAACCTCCTAAGTCGATAAATGATAAGCCAGGGTGTTCATTACTATATATCTTTGTAAATTCTTCGTTTATTTCTTTAGCTGTTTTGTTGTTCTTAAAGTGATTGTAAACTAGGGTTCTAAAAAATAATTTGTTTTCTTTTTTCATAAATGAATTTTTTTTAAAATGTTAAAAATACTCCACCTTTTTATAGAATAATGACGGTGTGTATCATCCAAACATATACAAGATAAATAAACAAACAAATAGAATATACTATGTTTATATAAACAAAAATAAACAAATAAAATATAAAATATAAAAACTATATTTGATTTCGAAACTTTATACACAGCCTATATATCAATTCTTGTATATTATACAAAGTTGCGTTATTCGACTTTGTTTTTTCCTCGATACTTTTTACTAACAATGGAAGATGCACTTTACTTTTTAATACTTATGAATATATTTCATTTAGTGTATAATTGAAAGAAATATTTGACATGCTTTCGGTCTCGATTGTAGTGGAAATTTCGCAGTCTGAAGGATGATGTTTCAATTCACTGTTATTGCAGCAAAGTATAATATAGTTTGAAATAAATAATCTAAGAAAATAATTAATATATTTCTTAAAAATTAGTCTCATCTTATATTTTGAACTGTGTTTACAAACTTTCAAAATCATCGCACGGAAAAATAACCCTAAAATCTTACTATTAATTAAAAAAATAACGAAAAAGATTAAAATTGAATAAAAGATAAAGATTTAATAAAACTGTATTTGCACATAAACGAAAATGATTAAACCTCTTAATAATCTGTTGATCTAATTGAAATCTTCACGATTGACATTTTATAAAATAATGTCAAGAGGAGCAAAAGATATCGTAAAATCTATATTTGTGCCCCAGCTTTTATTATAGTTCTAAGGTTAGAGGTCGATTTCTAATATAAATTCAGGACAATATACCAAATGAAAATTAACAAAAAAGATGTATTTATATAACAAAATACTTGTTTATAATTAAAAGTATTATTTCTTTACTTATTGGATCATGTAATTTGTAGTTCACTATTTCCTTACAAAGATGCTCTCTATTGATGAGAATACAAGTAGAAAATTGGCATCAAGTCTGCTAAATATCGAAACTATGGACAATAGAATTAAGGCTCTAGAGGGGAGGCTTGTTTATAGGTTGGTTAGGAGAGACTCTATTAATGATATAAACACTCGTTATCATCCTTGTTTAATAGAAAACAAGATGCAAGAGCTTGGAATTTCCTAAGATTTGTGACTGTTCATGTAAAGAAATGATCAAAGGTTTGACTAAGTTGAGAACAGAAGACATGATCACAAGATGGGATGAAATAAACAAAAAGCCAATTCCATCTCCTATAAATTTATTTGAACAAAACCCAAAATCTCAACTTTCAATATTGATTAATCCCTCTTCTAGAACATTCAGGATTTTATTATTCAACAAATACCCTGGTGCATCAGTCATTTGCAAGATATATCATGAAACTATACATTCACACATATTCCACAATTAAAAATGTGTAGCTTTACCTGCCGTTTTATATGATAGATTTATAGAAATCCACAGAATTAGGAATGAAAAGTGACCCCGAATAAAAAACAAAGAGATGTGTGATCTAATTAATGAAATCAGAGACACTCTTTTTAAATGAGAAGAATAAGGCTTTATTTGGAAATATTAGAGTTAAACCATTAATTTGGTAGCTCTTGTTTTTAATTGATCTTATTTATTTTTAACATTAAAATTGCTTTAACTACCTTTAAATATAGGGGTCACCACATGTTTTTGCAATCAAAGTCAAAAATAATTTTATTTAAAAATAATCACCATTAATATCATATCTTTTTACATCTGTTAATCCATTCATCAAAACATTTATGAAATCCTTTTTTGTTAGTTTTTTTAATTCTTTATTAAAATGCTCAATTAAATCATGTATTGAGCCATAAAATCTACCTCTAAGCCTTTGTTTAATTAATGGGAAAAGCCAGAAATCACACGGTGACAAGTCAGGACTATATGGAGGATGGTTTAATATATTTACTTTATTTTCATCAATAAAGTCAGTCACAATTGATAATTTATGTATTGGTGCATTATCATGATGCAGTTGTAGATTGTTTAAGCCACGTTTTTTATTTCGAGATTTCCACTCATCAAAGACCGAGCTAAGGCATACTTCTTTATACCATAAAGAATTAGCCTTTTCTTCTTTATTTAAAACATTTATAGAAGTAATACCTGCCTTGGAGAAAAATACAGAAGCCATTACTTTTTCATCCATTATTGATCTTTTTTTAACTTCATAATCACTACATCCATTCCATTGTCAAATTTTGGCACTAGAGCCAATTTTTGGGTCCCAAAATCTTAACCATGTTTCATCTCCTGTAATAACATTATATATTCTTTTGATTTGAATTGGCATATTTTTTAAGGAATAATTTGCAAAAATCTACCCTCGCTTGTTTTTGATTTTCGGATAGATTATGAGGCACCCATTTACACATCACTTTTTTTAATCCAAGATCTTCAGTTAAATATTTTCTTGTTTTGGTATTAGAAAACCCCAAACATTGAGCTATTTCTTTAACAGAAATATGTCTATCTTTCTTAATCATATCCATAATAACTTTATCATATTTTCTTTTTTTGTGACGTAGTGGCGCACCCTTTTTTGGATCATCTTCAAAAGACTTTTTACCACAAACAAACTTTCTTCTCCAAAAACAAACTCATAAGAAGGACATTGGTCTCTATAAGTTATTTTTAAAGTATCAAATATATTTTTTGCATTGAAGCCAATTATATAGTAATGATAAAAAAGGGATCTAAAAAACAGTTTATTTTCATTTTTTGTAAAATTTACTGAAAATTGAGTTTTAACAATGCTTATAAGCTAAAAATAATACACCCACACAAATTTAATAAAAAAATATATACTAAAATCAATGCATAATTATCTCATAATTAACTTATATTTTATTAATTTAGTTTATATCTCTTCACCATAGAGATTGCAAGAACATGTGGTGCCTCCGATATCTTTTCGATAGCTGAATGATTGGACGAAATCGACTTGCAATTGCAAAATCGAATAAATTGCAAAGTTATCATTATTTGGTTATAGTCTAGATGAGCTAAATAACTTAACATCTAATGTAGGAGTTCACTTCCTCGAATTATATCAAAACCTCTCCATTTCAAACCATATTCAGCACGAATCGAGATTTTGGTTCGTTGAATTTTCAAAAAAAGGACTAATGAACGAAAATACACAAAACACAATCAGTCTATTAGATGATGAGAATTACAACATGCCATCCTTAATACAACCAATAGACAAATTATTAAAGAAACTAAACGAATTGGAAAATAGACCAAAACCAACCTTTAAATCAAATATTTCGGTTAATGATTCAAACTTGAAGCATCAAAACAAGTATTTATACTTTTAATTATTTTAAAAGTATTGCTAGTACGTCTAAGCATGTTCATTTTCAAGATAGTAGCTCTTTTCAAATAGATCCTAGTTTTAAATCCTTAAAAGTAATTCCCCAAAATTATATATTTTCTAGTATAATGTAGAGAACCAAATTGAGTATACCGAAAGTATATTAATGAGGGCAGACAAAAATGTACACTTTTATTTGTGTTTATATCTTTAGGTATATGATAATAGTCTGGAAATTAATGGTTTGGTTTTCAAACCTAATAATGAAAATTGGAATGGGATTAAACAAGCATTTATTGAGAAATCAGAACAGAATCAATACTCCAATAGTAATATATTAGATGAACCTACTTCAAACGTAACTGTAATTCATTTAAATCAAATAATTTTTTATAGAAAAATACTACTTTCACTGCTAACGGAAGCTTTTATTTTTCAAATAAGTCACAAGTGCAAGTAAACTATAAACTATAAAATTTTTATATTTAAGGATTCGAAGAGCATTAAAGTCAATTCTGTTTACATAGCATCTCATGACAAGATAATTTCTGGTTTAGCAGGTGGTAGTGATCCTATTTACCTGGCCTCCTTTCTGTCTCAACAGTTTACTATGGCTTATAAGCAAGATCAATCAGAAGTAAATCTACCAAATAAAATCCAAACTTTTTAGGCTATACTCACATCTAAATGGAGTTATGATTATTTGAACTTCTTGGCTGTAAATAAAAATGGTAACAAACTAAAGATAGGATTAAAATTCCTCAAAGAGACGTACCATCTTTTTATTCAGGTTAATATTTATGTAGATTTAAAACTGGGTTGGTTAATAAGGTAAGTTTTGGTTCGAATTATAATTCGGAATGGCATACTGTTATTCATGCTTATTTTGAGAAGAATTATGGAGATATAAGCCGAGCAAAAAATTTAGAAGTAGGAACAACTGGTAGGTTTAGGTTTATTAACATCGAATCATTAGGCCCATTAGAGGTTAATCTCATTTTCCATGATCTTTTTTTAGATTGTTGATAATAAACTACCGTGGTTTACTGTTTATTATGGTTATAGATCTGGTATTGATAAAAGGTTATTAGCAAAATGGTTAACTGATTTATATGGTGATTATACTCAATTAGCTGACGTCACAAAGTTTATTATTGCTTTATTTGAAGACGATCAACCGTAACCCGCTCAATTTTGATATTTTATATAGAAAAATAACACAATTCCGAGCCAGTTGTTCAATATTATTCAAAAGACTGAATCTTTGTTCTACTTCTATGTCTATGGAAATGGATATCTTTATGGCTTTAATGTTGCAGCTTATATCACCTTATTTGGAAGATGCTTATATGCCATCGCATCCGATCTTCAAGATTTTTGCTTCTTCGGATGATTGGATTTGGTATTTCTTGCATAGCGCAATATATTCGAATCGAGCAAACTCAGATGAAGATCCAGATACGAAAATCAATAGATTGGGTGATGTATTGACGCTTAGATTCGGTAATGTCTCGAGTTTGGATATGTTGAAGACTTATTTTGTTTTTGGTCGATTCATGCAACTATTTAAGTCGCCTTATTTCGTTCAGCATCAAATATATTGTGCTTCTTTGCTTGTTAGAGATCAAGCTTCTTTAGATATGACAGTTGATAATTGCACCGAAAAATGGATGGAGTTGTCAGATAAACTCTTGGCTAATTTGGATAAATCAAAATTGGCTAGTGAAGTTTATCAGAAAATCCAATTATGTTTGATTTGGCTTAAATCCAGTATGTTATCTCATATTCCTTTCTCGGATGCTGAAGAATTGGATCCGAAAATTCATCTTGTGTTTACTTACATTATAAGATATTGTTCATTGACTGAGCATACTTCCGATCGTATATACTGGGGTGATTATACTCAATCTAATGATAAAAAGGTTAATCCTTGATTTATTAACGTTTTTAGATCGGTATTATCGAGACTTTACTTACACCTATGTTTCCAAATCAAGCTAAAGTTTTTATGAATCATCTTTTGATCTCTATGGCTAATGTTAGATACAGACAATCTCATTTCTTGAATGCTATTGTACTTAATACATTCGCTAAGGTAACTTTTTGAGTTTTTTAAATGAATAGAGACAAGATAATATTATCAAAATGTGTAATAAATTGGCTAAGAACAATATCAGCTCATTGATAGTGTCCCATCCTTTGGATAATAATAGATTCAAAAGCTATGATCGCGATTATACAAAAATCAGAGAGGATTTTAATCTGTTGGTAATGATCTCAAGAGAACAAGCCAACTCATCTTTCAACGAAGATCCTACGAATAAAAAAACATTAATGCAAATACATGAGCAGAATACATTCCGACATCTAGGTAGATTGTATTCCATTTTTATCGATTTGATTGATGGAAATGATCGTAATGCATTTACCTCATTTATCAATTGGGATTTCATGCCTTCAAGTCCTGATTTGAGCGATTTGGAAAGTGTTAAGATTAAATGGTTGCAATATTCTCAATTGATAGGCTTCTTGCCTTATACTCTGAAGTTATTTGCCCTTCTGGTGAAGGAATTTCATGGTGTGGATAGCATCGATCTTAATCAGGTATCCTTACTTTTTTGTTATTGTTTAGTTTTCGGATCTTTTGGCTAAATTTGTTTTGACTTTTGGTACTTCACTTACTCCTACTTTGATCCATGATATTCAGAATATATTGAAATAAATCTTTATCTTTTATACAATAAGCCAAAAAAGGAACGATTTAATTAACCTTCATAGGAATTAGACTTATGTTTAGGTACGAAAACAAAATCTTCTGGAGCGGGACCTAAGAATAATTCTGAAATCTTGATCCAATCTTTATAATCATCTGAAGCTAGTAGAGTTTCCAAATCATTTCTACCAAAATAATAAGGAGGTCTTTGGTTCATTTTCTGAGGTAAAACTTCTAATATACCAACAGGAATATATCTGCAAGAAAACGATTGCCATTCACATAAGAATCTTCGTGTATGATTAACTCCCTACACAAATCATTTATTGAGGAAGGTACTAAAGTATCAGAACCCCAGTGTTCTAATCCATATTGACAAAACTTTTTGATGATATCCAATCTTTCTGATGATGAAATATCGTAATGTCTTCTATTTTTGATCTCATCAAAGATCCATGGTTTAATCTAACAAAATAATTAGAGAGGATATATACCAAAGCACCCCTAAAAATCTAAAGATCAAAATACCTCCCGATCATAGCACCATCAACATCATATTGTTTGATACTATTTTCATAATCTTCAAAAGATAAAATATCACCATTTCCTAAACAAGAAAATAAAAAAACTAGTAGTTTATACCAAAGATAGGCATTTCATTTTTAGGAGTTTGTCTTTTACAATGAGCAATGAAATCCCAATTAGCCAATTTAGTATATCTTTGTTCTTTAGATCTACCATGAATCTAAACAAAAACATTAAAACCCATTTATTTTACAGTAACCAAAGAAGCGCCCTAAGAAATAAATAAATGAAATGATACCCAATTTTCTAATTTTGGTATCAATTTATCCGCTAAATTTTTCTTTTCAGTAAGCCCAGTTCTCAATTTAACAGTAAGAGGTTTCAATATAACCTAAAAAATCAACGAACTCCAAAGTCTGGGATACATGATCAAGACAACGAACGATCCTACCAACCTTACCCTGGTTAGCTAGAAGCGCACTTCCAGCCCCCTAAAATGGTATTAAACCCCATGAGATAGCTTACAGCATCATTGATGAGATCTATTGGACAACCCATATTGATATCTAAGAAATCAAAATCCATATTTTCATCTAAAGCTTGTGCACATTGAGTCATAACATTAATATTACTACCACAAATCTATAAACAAAATATATGAGAGATTAAGTGAGCTATACTTGGAGTCCAAATATGTCTTCACTTTTATGTCTTTTCATAAGTGACCATTCATTCCTTTGACCCTAAAAATGTCAAATCAAAGGGTAGATACCCTAACTAAATTGAGAGCTACAGCCATTTCACCACAGGTTATATCAACTCCAAATTCCTTACATATTCTACGAAACGGCAGGTTACCTACGGTGGTCAGGGGCGCTAAATAGGTTTTGTTTCGGAAATCAAGCTAATTAATAAATATATTTTAAATGCCTTGGTTTTCACTCGTTTTTCATAAGTTGTATCCACCATTAATTGTGAATAAACTCCCCTAAATTGTTAATTGATCAATTTTGTGTGTTTTAAGTACTCATCAATCGAACTATCTATCTCAAAATTTTCTAATTTTCTATTAGCTTCGACATATTTGTTATCAGATTCAACTATTTGAATACTCTTATCAAAATTATACTATAATGGATTAAAGGATTATGGTTGTTATACTTTTCGTTTCGATAAATTGGTACGAAGCTCAAGATACGTCAAATGTACTACTGGTTTGCTATTTTTCTATAATGATTGTAATTTAGTGTTGTATACAATGATTAGGTTGTTATTCTCATCTAGATGCGAATTCAAAAACCTGCATCGATAACCAAATTTGCAACTAAAAGGCATTAATGTTAGAAGGGTGATTACTATCCTGTCGTTTCAAATTGAATACAATTGATCCCTTCAATATCCGGTTCTTTGCCTTCTAAATATTGGTTGATATCATGTCCATATTTGCAACTTCAAAATCATAAATATTTAATTTGAGATTACCTATCACCATATTTGCATTCAGTACCAAGGGCTACATTAGAACATAGCTTTTCAAAAAATAAAAACATGATATACCTCATATTTATCTACTGAATGGCTTATAATTCGTTTCTTGTTCTGGCCTCTAGATCTCTTCTTTTTCTCTTCTTTAACTTGATCCTCATCAAAATTTGCTTTTATATCCGTCTTTTTAGGCTTAGTTATCATAAACCTATATAATTTATCTATTTTATTAATAAACTCTTTTTTAATAGGTGCAACACCATTATTATCTGTGTTGGTCATTGAAGCTAGAAAATTCGGTTTCAAAATAATCAATCTTTGGTTTATAACCCATTGCCGGTTTTTTACACACATTTGTGTTTTTTGTCCCTTAGTAAAACACAAATACGTGCTTTCAAAAATTCTAATCAAAACACAAATACGTGCTTTCAAAAATTCTAATCAAAACACGTATATGTGTTTTGCGAATATGGCATAGTATTTTTGAAGCCTCGGTTATAATTCTTTCATATTAGTGATCATAGTGAAAATAGGTTGAGGAAGCAACTAAAATGGCAAGAAATATAGCTAAGAGTTATTTTATGGATAGTAAATACTTAAATTTATTTACTATTTTATGCATTCAAGAAACTAAAATTAGAATTGAATTATGTAAGAAAATATTGTGCCATATGGAAGGAAATTTTTGAAGGAATTATAATGTATTTGGTTGATAAAATGAATAAATTCTTGAAGAAAATCATCATTATGGTTGAAAAGTTTTAATAAAAAGCTATTTTGGTTGATAAAAATAAAAAATTTCTACTTATATTTCAACCAAAGGATATTTAAATATTTTATTTCCAACTATTTCAACCAAAAAATCATGTTTTCTTCAAAAATTTCCTTCCATATAGCGAAAACAAAGAAAGTTAGAAAAATGAAAATTTGAGAACTGAAAAATGAATTTGGCATCTACATTATACAACAAATTAAAAATGCATAGAGTTGATATCTAGTCTGTTATGAGCTTGCAAAGTATGAAACATACGAACTTTTATTTGCTTCTATGAGTGTGAAAATTCGAATAGATAAACTTTATAATAAAACTAAAACCTTTATGGCCTCTATAATTTGAAAAATGTACCCTAAGTGTTTTTTTGCTAGTTTATATTCCGAAACCAGGATAAACATAAATGTAAGATGAACCAAATAAAATAAAATCTGTTTGTGAAATGGTTAAAATGTATTTATGTCTACTTAAATATAAACTCTATAACTCGATTATAATTATAAATTCGAGGTCTTAAAACTCCATAAACACAAAATTTAAAATTCAAAAATGCAGCATAAAAATTTTCTGAATGCACTTAAAATTTTAATATTTCAGAATTATTGTTCCATAATTGCAAAAAATTATTCTAACCGGCAAAGGGATAAGATGAAAAATGTCTTATAGATTGAAGTTTATTTTTTATAAATCTATTCTTGTAAAGTTAATTTAAAGTTTTTTAATCATCAAGAGGATATTGTACCATCAATATATCAAAAAAAATCTTTGGTAGAGTAGATTAACTTAGAGATGATCTAATATTAATAATATAATTATGGTAAAAATGTATAAGAAATAGCGTAGTTTTATTTGCAAATCATTAGTGATTTGCTATTTCATTTGTTTGTTTTCATTTATATCAATTTTTTTTTCTGAGATGAACTTTTCGCGCCATAAATCGTATGAAGTCCATGTTACGAATAGCCAACAAGGAACTCTATCAAATCATGCATCTACTCAAAGTATATCTCTAATTAAATTTTTAGTATCAAAAGAGTATCTTCAAACACCACCATCAGCTTCTATCGTATTCTTAATGTTTTAAATTTTGGAATAGGAAGAGAAGCGTAAATTAGATGAGTTTTATATTTTAAAAGGTCAACTAAGTATGTCACAACAAAAACTATTAAAGGTATAAACACATTATTAAACAAGATTAGATTGAAAATCAAAAAGAATTAGAGATGGTGACTTATAAAGCTGAATTAGAGACTTTAAAACAAGAATTGAAGGCTAAAAATTATATAATTTATGGGCTTAATTCTCAAATAGCCACTATAGTAAATAAAAAGATCATTTGACGAATTTAATTTAGGAGCAATCGAAAGAATCCCAAGGAGCTAGAAATCTATTGATCAATCCGAAGAACAAAAGTATGGACGAATTTACACCTAAAAAGATCAAATTAGATAAGCGATTAACTTCAACGCCTATCCTTACCATTCCAACCAATTTAAGAATCAAGACTGAAGAATCTTTACATATAGATTCTTTAGATATCGATTTAACCGAATTAGAAAGGCCAATTGATAAAATGATCGAATTTGATAATTTATATCGAAACCTACATCTTTGGACTAAAACCCCATTAATGACGAAAAATACTGGTACCTTCCTCTTATAAATTCATGGTATTTATATTAGACTTGGCTTTTTCTGGTTTGTATCATACACTTTATTCGATATCTAAGTTTGATCATTACCATAATGTACATTTTAAAGTAAAATTTAATCTTCTAATTTCATAAGGAGATAATTGAAAATACTATACTGGAAATAATCGAATTCAAAGGCTATAAAACTGAAGATCAATCAGTATCCCTACACCTCACTTATTTATACATTTATGACAGGATTTCATCTTGGATATATTATCATTATTCCTATTCTCAGGATTATTAACTATCGATATCATCTTGGTTTCTGGTATCTATTTTTTTACTTTAACATGATTTTGTAGACAACATTATTGATTTTATGAAAGGATTAATTAGTCATGTTTATCATAGTGAACTCAAGAGTGTAGTTTTATGTCAATTGTTAGGCTTATTGATAGATTTTATTAAGATTAAAGATGTCCATTATTTGTTGATTCAATTGTACTTATTGATTTACATGTATATAGGTTTGATAGTTTATTAGAGACGTCAGATTTTATTGATGGTTCTGTTTTTGTTTCTGAGCAATTTATTAGCTTGATAATCGGACTTGATAAAAGTATCATTTTGGATGTATTTTCTTTTTATAGTAATTGGTGATGAGGCTGATGATACACTTTCTGACTCTTTTTATCGATTTTGCAATAGCATAACATCTAGATTAGTCAATTATGAATATACTGATTTATCATCTGTAACCCTTTTTCGGATGCTGATATATTTGGGCTTGTAGTGTAAGAATTCGTTTAGATGGTTTCTGCATGTTTATGAAACGGAATTAGAGATTGATGCAATTTATAATGTAAAAATTGGACTTATTTTTCTAGATTTATTATTTCGAGAACATGATTACAATTATTAACGACTACTTGAGCGAACCAGAACGGTTAACTTTTTCAAGTGACAGTTTTTATAGGGTTTCTAGTCCTCAATGTCTGACTGAATTTTTCCGTTTCTTATTAGTATTTTTAACCACCAATCCACATAAGAGGTTATTCAACGACCATCTAATGAATGAAGACCATATTCAACCAGCTCATATAGTTATTAAATTCGAATTGTGTTTGATTTTGAATGCTATTGTAAATATTAAAGAATTCGATGATTTACATCCAAGTAATCCCTAATTTTGATGTGTAGTTGTAACTACTATTTTGGGACATATGGAATCTTTCTAGATTTATTATAATAATTTTTTATTTTTGTTCTGTTTCAATTGTGCAAATAAGATCTTTCTGAGAGTTTTTTTCTTGTCAAGTCTCGATAAGGCAGAAAAGGAGATAAGACTTTAAGATTCGAAAACATCAATGATATACGTTATTAAATAGCGGTCTTTTCTAATTACAGATTTTTGTCTTCTTTCAATCCTAGTATATTTAAATTTCAACTGTTTTTTAGATCTATAACACCAATATACTTGTAGCTTTTTATCTGGATTGAAATTAGTATATTTTATTCAAAACAAATCATCGGAAGACAGAGGATGAGGATCCAAAATAAGACAAGATAGATGGGACGGCAATAAAGAAGAACCAAACCTAGTGCCATCCAAAGATCTTTTATTCAATTTGGGTACCACGGTGATGGAAGATCCTTTCAAAGGAATGAGGTGAGATTGCAATTTGGACCATTCATTTAAGTATCTATAAGGTATACGATATTCCAATTCCAATTTGACATTTCTAATCCTCGCAATCTCATCCAATCTGAAATCGCCTATTTTATTAATGCCTTGATTCGATCCTATTTCTTCGATATGGACCATATTGGGCGACATCAAGGTGTTGATATCTATTGGGATTTTAGACTCATCATTAAATTGATTCACTTCGATTCGTATTCGATCTCTCATAATCTCTTCCCCACTTCTGATATTATTTTCTTCCCTTGGTGGCTCGATATGACCATTAAAGTCCTTATTAAAAAATATAGAAGATTGAGGAGACCCCACTACCTGACTTACATTAAATTCATTATCAGATTGTTGGTCTTCTTCACTTAAGGTGAAATAAATTGGAATCGAATTTAACGAATCTTGGATTGTAGAAGTTCGGGGTTTGTAGATTAATTCCTCCAATCGACTATTACAACTAGTCACCATCGATCTATCATGCAAGCCTTCATCCAAATAATGACTTGAAGCCCTTATTGGAGGCTGTGATTTCGGTCTCATTTTAACAGTAGAATCCAATTCAACGATTTGCGGCTTCCTTAATTCGAACTCGCGCAATTCAACTGAGGAAAGACAGTTAAACACATAACAATCTCTGGATTCTCCGTTTTGCAAGTCCGATGTTGGTGAGATGAGATGTACTTTAGGTGGTGTAATTCGATCAATGGATAAATTTTTAAACGAATAAACATCACTAACATCAAACATAGATATTCGATTACCGTCTTCTTTCGGGCTTGATAAATTCGATATTATACCTGGTATACTAGAATTTTTAGTCAAGTTTGGAATCTTTGATTTTTTGTTGATTTCAATTTGATTAAATGATTGGACCAAGAAAGAATCTTTATCTACGCTGCTTTGATTATTAGATTGTGCAGGTTTAAATGAATTCTTATCTATATCAAGTAGATCCTTAAATTCTATTGGGACTTCTTCGATGGGAATTTCTCTGATCTTCTCTTTCGAATGTGGACTTTCATTGTTGTGGCAGTTGGATACTTGTGTAAATTCTAAAATTAAAGAGGAATAAGGAGAAATAGCAAGGGAATCAAGACGCCAAACACAATAGAAAAACAAAGGCAAAT
Source organism: Holacanthella duospinosa (assembly GCA_002738285.1). NCBI lineage: Eukaryota > Metazoa > Arthropoda > Collembola > Poduromorpha > Neanuridae > Holacanthella > Holacanthella duospinosa. Next base: position 16,363 of record NIPM01000972.1, on the reverse strand, counting down.
AAATAATAGGCCAAACCATCATGATTAATAAATGAAATATCAGATTCTTGACTTTGTTGGCATGATTTCGTACTGTCATTATTGATTGAATTAGATGCGTCGGTGTTATGATCAGAAATAACGTCCATATAGGATTAAGAGATTGATTAAAAGGTAATAAATACCCAATATCAAGACAGAACAAAATCAAGAAAGACCAAGCCAAAAAAGCGAAAATAGGACTTAAAACAATCATAATCCTATAATATCCTTGGATCAATCTATATACTTCTTTCTTATTGGTGGAGCTAATATTTGAATACGTCATTCGGAGATCGTATTTCGAATGTGGATATAAGTCGAGTATCTGGATAAAAGCTATCCAATAATTGATACCAACATTCAAAGCTAATTTCAACAAAATCAATCTAATAGGAACATTAGAAGTTAATTTCGTTACATAGCCTTGCTTTCGTTTCATTTCAAATTGATTAAACATACCAGAGATAAGGTAATCGAAATAATGTTGCGGAGCCCAATCAATAAAAGCTAACCAACCCAAATAAGCATTTTTAGTAGGTTGAAGAGCGAAATAATGAATGATTAATGGATTCAATATCGAGATTTGTTTTTGAGTTTCTTTTTGAGCTGATAACTTCAATGGCAATTCCAATAATTCATCTTCTTCAGGGGTTGGTGAAATCCAAATTCGATAGAAATGGATATCATTAGTCTGTTCTATTAAATAAGCTAAACCTTCTAAGAACCAATTAGATCCCTCAAAGTTCACAGTGACTTTGTTGATTATCAATTTCGAATTGGAGATGAAATCTTGCACTACATTCTTGATCATTTCTTTTTGAATCTCTAAACCTGGATCAAGCAGTGAAACAAGATTGAAAGAGAACAAGTCCGCGCCTGATATCGATAAAAAGAGAGTGGATAAGTCTAGCATAAATGGCGATAACTTTAGATTAAATTGCAAAGCATGAATAGAAGAAAAAATCATATTAATACTATCTCTCAATCCCCTGGAGCCCACAATATTTTGATTTCCATCATTCAGTTTGTAGTTGATAGCTTTTTCGTTCTGATACCCCACCTTCACTATGACCACCAAAGGTATCATAATCATAGTATTACAACGATCATTTGATAAGATTTGATCCTTGTCATAATCATAAGCAAGATAACCAGCAAAGACTTTCGCGATATTATGCTTCATAATACCATTAGCCAACGCCGTATAACTCGTACCTCTAGTTTGATTAATTGGTATAACTAAATTCTGCATCAATTTTAATAATTGAAACCAATTACCATCTTGATCCAATGTGTCGATACCATCATATATCACTATGATCGCTTTATGACTCGATGGATAATAATTCGAACATAAACCTTTAAGTGTTTTCATCACCATGTCATGTTGATGGAAGAAAGCTACGTTCATAATTAATAACACTTTTAATGGATCATACCCAATTAAAGATTCACTAAAGTGATCTGATTGTGATAAATGAGTTGTACCTTTATTCAATTCCGTTTTCGAGTATTGTAATGTGAATGGATACGAACCTTCTTGTGTAATAATCTCTTCGATACTTTTCTTATCCAACAAGTTACGTTCAAATACTTGATTACGGTTATTATTGATCTTTAATTTGTTCATCAAAAACTGATTAATTTCCAACCAATTTTGAGTTAAGAACAATTCTTTGATTAATGCCTTTCTTTTGTTGATGTGTGATTTATATTTGCTTATTAAGTAAGTGTTAGATATTTTCTTCGTCTTTTGTTTCTTATTAGAGCCAACATAATCCAACACAATGAAGTGATAAAATCCTGATCCTGTCGTAAAGATCAAGACAAACAGGATAGAGCCAATTAAGAAGGTATTTAAAAATAAACAAACTGGTCTTGAGCCTTCAATATAACCAATTTTGATCCTCTTCAATAGGCATTGTTCCAATTCTTTCCTCTCATTATTTGATAAACCATAATTGCGTATTAAATAGGTTATATCGCGATTAACATACTTTTGTTCGTATATATCGGTAAACATATCCCTCATTTTCTGGGGTATGGTTGGAATTAGACTGGTGTCAAAATAATTCAGTCTTGTAAAATCTAAAACAGAACTATACAAATCAAGGAGTGAGTTACTTTTTATAAATGTACCAGCCCATATTTTTCAATTCTTCATATTCATACTTAATGGCAAATTTCTTCTCTAATCCTTTATCTTTTATATCCGTGCATGCATCAGGTAGATTATTGTTCAATATCGTTGATTTCGGGAATATATTATAAGAAGATAAACCAATAATAGAACAAGGAAAGGGATTCTGTGTATAATAAGAACATTTGTCTGCTGGAGATAGGACGAAAGACCAATCCATAATGACTTTTTCTTTATTATTTTTGAATTGATTTTTAATACCATCTTGCATCTTCATTACTAATTGTTGACCTCGATTTCCGATTAAATTTAATTTTTCTTTAAACGGCTTGGTCTTTTGATAAAGATGTCCTTCGATTAAAATTAAGTCAGAGAATTCTTTCTCATTAACTAATTGGGACCACGTAACTTGAGGTCCATTCCTTGAACATTTAAACAAATAAGTTAATGCTAAACCTAGAAATGATACGATGAAGAGGATGAAGAATATCGAGCCTAATTTTTCTCTTTTTAATTGAATCCGAAATTGACTTCTATATCCTAAACAATAAAATTAACTAAGGTGAATACCTAAAAATTGGAACAATTTGATTGGTATGAAAATAGTTAAGAAAGCGCCTAAGATTAAGAAGGGATTAGGTGGTTCGAGTCCGAAAAATAAATAATAATAATCGCGAAACCAAGACTTAATACCACTACTTTCTTGTTCATTATTGTTTAAGACGGTGGTTTGCATTGTATTAGTGCTTTTTCGTCCTTTCATTAGGTTGTTTGTTCAAGCTTTCTTTCCATTCCACACGTTCTGTCTTTTTATTCACTTTGCACACACAACGGAAATTTCATAAACGAATTTAAATTATATGCAACATTTTGGCATTCAATAGACCTTATTAGATAAACTACATTTTCAATGTATATTCTCGGCCCTCACATAATTTCACTCTGTTTTTTGTTGGTCGTAAAACCAACTCTACATGATCCAAAATTATACAATAGAAAACTTTTTAATCAAATCAGTTTGATAAACCGTTGCATCAACTCCAACAAAAACGTATTCTTACCATCATGCAGTGACATATCCATCGTTGGGTCTAAAATAGAACCAATGTTACGATCCAAAGCAACTATCAAAATAATCATTTAAGAAGTACATGAATTGAAAAATAAAATGAAATAGAACTTCAACCTATCATCTTTAATTACCCTAAGTTGCATTTCTTCTTCGAGATTGAGATAATATTTTATGCAATCCCAATACAGCACATCTTTCGATGAAAACAGCGTAAAATGTAATGGATCAGCTACAAAAAGAATGATTTTCAACTAGGGATACTGAGTTGTAAGTGAGAGGTGATTAAACAATAAAACAGATTAATGAATTTCACAAGATTTGATTGGATCTCAATAATAGAATATGATTTTTCTGATCTATCTAATAAATCGCCAACCTTTTTGATCTCTTTAGTTTTCAATACAGTATTTGGTTTTACGACTTTCATTATCGTTCTATTGAGTTTGAATAAACACGATTGAATCCATTCATCAGCTAAATAAAACCGTCATACAATATGGAATACCATTTTCAATATACAAGCTTACCAAACCTGATGGATCAGAATGCAAAACGTATTGATTTAAAAAAGATATAGAAGAACAATAAAACGGATAAAATGAACTATAAATCATTATTTGATTAGGGATTTATGCAACTTGCTTTGGTTGTATATTTCATTATCATTAGTCAAGCTCAACACACTAAAGCCATCATTCATTGTACCAATCAATATCCTACCATTTTGGTAATCCAATCCAGTTATTATAGAGAAGGAATCATAAGAGCTATACTTATGCAATCTAAACGGGGATTAAATCAAAATATAAATACTTAAAAGGTTTCGATATCTTGTATAATGTAAGTGTATCATTTTCGGATATCAACAATAACCTAAAAATTGAGGTATATAGTTACTCTTTATCGATCGATTTTATACTGACATATTGTGTAGTAAACTTGAATATTTCTTCTGTTTTGATTGAATTGATCTACAATATAATGATGGTACTGATTTTACACCCAAATCAAAGGACAATAACGACAAATAAGAAACGGAATAGCCAGAAACCAAAATTAAGAATTGATATTGATCCGTTGAATAATCTAAATGTATTATGGTCTTATATACTTTCTATGCTACATCTACAGCCTTCAATTTGAGTTTCGTATCTGGGCTCCCTAAAAAGATCAAAAATCCAATCAATACTTTCCATGATAAACCACCAATTCATGTTGGAAATCCTGCTCAGAATAACGACAAACGACAGTAACATGATCCATCGATACTGAATTAACAACAAACTATACAGCATCAGAAAAGATGGAATATTTACTTGTTCATTAGGATTGATATCGTTCAATAGACTATAATATCCTATAATCTGGACGAATAATATTGATTGATTAGATTTGATAACCAACTTCGAATCTCTAATAAAGACTTCATCAACCTACCAAGAATGAGATTCATAAAAAAGATACCATTTTGAAGATCATCTTAACTATAATTGAAGTCAATGATATTCTTCCAAATACATCAATGTTAATATAAAACATATCATTGGTATTTTCAACAATCAACATATAAATTTTGGTGTTTTTCAATAATCTACATGGTTTGTCAGATATTTTCAACAATTCGGTAAAGTTGATATCAATCGAATTATCTATAAAAACACAATTAGTATGATTCGATTGACCTATTGATAAATTTGCTATAGTTCCATTTGTATAACCTAAACATGTGCTTGAATTTGTTACTTATTAAAATTATATCGATATAAGGAGATGAAAAAACTACGAAATTCATTGGTATATAAGCTTCTTTTTTCTTATTTATCAATTGATCTATAAGAGCAGAATTCAATATCTATATGTGATTACCAATATTATAATTCATTTGATTCTGGTTCTTTATATCATAAATGTATAATATATTATCCATAGTGATTAATCCAATATAGCCTGCGTTTCTATAGTTATATTAAACTGTGGATGATTATACTTGACATAGAATACATCCACATAAATGATATTCTCTATTTTAAGCTTTATAAACTGGGTTTTGATGAATCTAGACAATAAACTTGAAAGAATACAAATCCAAGAAAATGATAACATATGAATTATAAGTAACTAGAAGGTAGAATGCATCATCTGATTTGAGCGGCTTTAGTGAAGTGAACTTTGGGTCGATTTCCTTAATTGAAATACAAGTTTGATCTACAAACATTAAGATTCAACAAATTATACTGTTGAGAAATCTAATTGAATTAGATAAAATGAAACAAATATCATCATCAACAAACGATGCATATAATAACGAACTTTGATATTGGTCATCAACATATTGATTCAAATCGTAAAATTCTTTATTGATGGAGAATATATAATTATCGTTGATATCTTTGTAAATGAATTGTAAGTCATGATAATCAACACTAAAATAAGATAAAATAAAAGTTACATAGTAAAAAATTTATTATCTATGCTTATTTCTTCCTCCACTTTAACTTCATACTTATTAATCTCGCCCTTTTCAAGTTCGAATGGCATATATTTGAGGTTGAGATCTTGCTGTATATAAAAATATAAAACAGGGAAATACGTCTAATAAATAGATATTACCTAATGAATTATAACACAATGAGTAGTTCGTCTCATTTATAGTAATATGTTCTAAATTCTGCACCTGTATTTCGGTGTTGAGTTCTTGTTTACTGATTAGGATCTGAAAATTCATACTATCGATCATAAGTTTATATAATCCATCATTATCCGAAGAGCACAAAACCACAAATTTATCATCTGTGGGAGCAACGGAAGATATCAAAATATTATTTTCTAACTCATATTTAGAAGTTATCAAAGCCCTGTGAGGTTCTATAGTGATGATTTGAATTTCTGTCTCCTAAAATGAATTTTTCATCAATTGAGGAGTTACTGTTATCAAAATAAACCGAGTTTCTTCTTGATAAAAAGGTTTCCAAAACAACGGTAATGGATCCAGTGAAATTGCTTTAAAATTATTAAGGAAATTTAACAAAGGTACTTAATTGATGCTTAATCGGCTGACTGAATTCTTCTTCTTGAATATTATTCAAATTATATATCAATAGATCAAAATTGTTGATATAATCACTATCAATTTATAAGTATGTAAAATTTACTTCTTTATAATCCAGTATAATTGATTTCCAATTAATTCGGTTAGAACTATGATACCATCTACGTTAAGGAATATTGACTAAGGGATTATATTTTTGTAAATTACTGATTTCAATATGTTTTGCTTGATGAATTCATCGACATCGCTATTGGGTATAAATATATTTAAATCTAATTCCAAGACCCTAATCTGAGCTGCTGAAAACACAACAATAAAACTAAAATATAACAGTTTATATGATTAACTTTTTATAGATCTTAAACTCCATTATATAATATTTATAATCCATTATCCCGTTAAATACTTCAACCTAAGAAAATTGTCAATCAAAATAAAGGTACTTCTAAATAACAAAAGAATCTACCAAGATCATACAAAAACAATTTCGTATCCGTTACAATGACTATGATATTAAAAGGTAAATTAGCGAGATTTATATCCAATTCTCCAAGGTCTTCCATAGGAACATCTAGGACATCATCAATCATATCTTCCTCGCTTTCATCAAAGTACATTGTGTTATCAAACACATCAATAGATAATTTTACATAATCTATTTGTATACATTCGAGATAAATAGGAATAGAATGACAAATTGAATAACTGAAATCTTCTTTAACATGAAGGATTTTAATATATTTGTTGGTTTCTATACATAATATAGTTTGGTTTAATTTGTATTTTATTAGTATTCTTCGAATAGTTTCATTGATGTGTTCTTGTTTGATTATTTTGGTCTGCTCGGTTTCTGTCATCAAACTTTCTGAAATCGTTGGAATGGATTTGTCCAATAATTTATCGAATCGAGTTGGTTTGTAATATATACTGATTGTGGTATCAAGATGTATTTATAATTTCTTGTATAAAATTTTAAAATATCTTAACCATTTTAGGTTTAGAGAAATTTTGCCTTCGACATTCACCACCCAAATAATAATGAATGCACATATGGCACTTTATTTTCATTCAGAGTAGTCCCTTTTTGATTCTCTTCTTAATTCAATCAACTTTTTAATGAATCTAGATTATTCTCATTCTTGATCAACCAATTATTTAATAAATGGACTACTCTGAACGAAAATAAAGTGCCATATATATTCAAAGATTACTTTATAGTTTAAAAGGAGATGTTATATAAGCATTCTAGAGATTAAAAATATAATTTATTTAATAAAAAAAAATCTAAATCACATATTTAACGTCAGTAGATAACAACTTCTTATTTAATCTTGTGTAGCAAAATTTCAAAACAAACGTCATTAATAAAGAGGAAGATAACCCAATGGTAATGATCAAATTACTAAAGAAATAATTGTTCGATTTTTCTTCATCTTTATATAATTGTCCAGATACCATTCCTATAAAATATTAACTAATATTAAAATACCGCTTAAATTTCCAATACAGACCACTGCTGCTATAGCAATCACACTTTTGCTTCCACCTATAAAGTTGTTTGACACCCAAGATAGAGCTATAGGGCTCAAAACAGAGATAGAAGTCAAGATCAAACCAATACATAAATATTTCAGCATAATATCACTTGAAAACATGATTATCAAATAGCTAACAATGGTGATCATCAAACTTGCAATGATGTAATTTGCTCTGTTCATCGATTTATCTGATTTCCAGCATGTCACAAATGTTATTATTGCTGCAAATACATAAGGTGGAGAAGATAAGATCAAAACATGGTTAGAAGAAATACCAAGAGACTCTATGATGGTAGGCATCAGAATGGTCAAAGAATAAAGAGGAATAGAAGTACCTATAAAAAACAACATGAATAACCACAATTTCAAATCTTTAAAAACCACAAACTTATTGTCCAGCTCCTCTTCTTCGGTCTTGATCTTTGCAATCAATTCTTTTTCTTTAGTGTCCAAAAAGATGACTTTGGATGGTATCGTTGGGAACAAGAAATAAATAGCAAAGCCAACAAGAATGGAAGGAATGCCTTCTAAGAAGAACAATAAACGCCATTTCTCCATGCCATCAATAGCTACATGGCTTTTAATTAAATAAGTAATAAAGCCGTTTAAAGAGTTAGCAATAAAAGCAGCTAAATTAAAGAATGATATTCTGGTAGCCTGTTGTGATCTCGTATACCAAAATGTCAAGCAGAGCAAAATGCCGGGATAGAGTCCGGCTTCGAATAGCCCCAATAATAATCTAACGGTTAATAAGGAATAAAATCCATTTAAAAAACTTGTAGCTAAAGTTAAGCTACCCCATCCAATCATGATGAAGGAGAATAGTTTATTTGGTTCGTAAGACTTAAATAGAAAATTGATCGGAATTTGAAACATAGAATAAGTCAGGAAAAAGATTGATAAACATAAACTGAACTGGGATGGAGTCAGGCTTAGTGATTTTTCTATATCAAAACTCTTGGAATACCCCAGATTCGCTCTATCCAAGATCGAGAACAAATACATCAAACTTGCTAATGGAATTAATCTGATATCCACTTTTCTCGTAATTTTTTTTAATGTCAAATCATGGCTGAAATCTTGCACAAAATTCTCGCTAATCTTATTCATATAAGCAGCAAGGGTAGTTGGAGACATTTTTATATGAATTAATGTAACCATAAAGGTCTAAATAGCCATTAGTTTATTGAAAATGGCTTTTAATTAAAATAATTTTCTTATTGTTCTCGTTTTCCTTCGCCTTTTAGCCTTTTTCGACCTTTTTAGTTCCGCCCTTCGCTTTATTTATTCCCTTGATGACTTGATAAATGCAGTAGTCCATCTCAGTCGCAGATCGGGCTATGAAAAACCTGAATTAATTAACCTAAAGAATGTACAGGGTGGCGCAATTAAATTTGGACATTTTTCTAATAAAATAGAAATAACTCAATAACTTCTATAGATAAAAATATAAAAAAAATTATTTGTAATATTTAAATTCTAGTAATCAGTGCTTCCACCACTAGCATTTATAGATTGTCCACTAAATAGGCGCACAAATTATCATAAGCATTTCTACTACTTTTTATAATATAAGGCTGGTTTAATTTAACTTATTTACTATATAATTTAATTTTTCTAATAAACATTTCATCCATGCTACTAGGGCAAAAATGAGTTGCATCCAAAAGAGGCGGTTTCCTTTTTTTGAAAAGCAAGCAACTTTTACTAATAAAACTAGCAGTAGGGCTCGCTTCGCTCGCTCTTGTTAGCCCGCAGGGTGCGACGTGCTGGTTCATATAAAATTTTGTTCATGCTGTAGTTCGCAAAAATACTCTTTCAAAGTTCAAGCCTTGCAACTACTCTTTCGATTTTGATGAATTCATGGATGAGCGCACTTTGGAACTGTCCCCATGCCCAATGTTTGACCCGTAGGTCGAGACTAGGAGTTAGTCCCTCATATTTTCATTTCTATTCAATATATTTTTGGATCAGTACAAAATTCAAATTTATCGATTAAAAATCAATCACTTTATTAAGAAATGGGCATTATAACTATCAGATTTTTTTGACCTTTGACCCTCAAACTTTTAGACCACATGTAAGCACTCCCCTATTCATACTGATTCGATTGATACCTTACTTGTCTTTTTAGGTCAAGTAGTTCAATTACGGACACACAAATTCGAAATTTTATTAGTGTTGATGATGATTGATTACGACTGATGGTTTTTTAGTTCAAGATATAAAGAAAAGCGCAATATATGATGCTATTAAAGTATATAAACATTCTTTTAAACTGGGTTACAATAACATCACTATTAGTCTGATCTTAAAATGGCCTATTTAAGAGTATGGCGGCATTTTGAGCTGCTTTACGGAAAGCGCAAACATCATTTGATAAATGAATAAAACCAACATTTCCATATCTAAAATAAAATTTAATAAACCTGGTATAAATACAAGTGCATCATGAAAATTTTCAAGTACGCAAAAGAGTATAAAAGCATATCAAAATTTGTATGTCATTTTGCTTGCAAAAAATGGTCGAGAAAAAGACCCAAAATCCACAATGAAATTATGCCAATGCTAATGGCGATCAATTGATAATACGACGATATTTTGATAATAAAGATATCGAATATTATATGATCTTACCATCATATTTACTGTTTTATAAAATATTGTAACTTGAAAGTAAAATGCCAAATTTGGAAATATTCCAGAGCCTTTTATAAAAGGACAATATCTGAACAGAGGAATAATAATGGACATAGTATTTACAATAAATTAATTCGCATTAATTATGAGTATGATAATAGTTACTTTTTAAAATTTTGGCATCTTTCCATTTCTATTTATTTCTAAAATAGTTTGCATCATTTTTTAGCTAATTAAATCCAATTTGCTGCAAAATTGGAAAGTTCACCAAATTTCACGCAAATAAAGAAGAACGCGATGCTTTGATTTATTTGTGAAAGAAAGTATTATAAATATATGAATACCGTAAAATTTTGAATTTATTCAAGTAAATTTTGAGTAGAACTTAAAGAAAAGTACACTGCCCGTCAAAAGTGATTCAGTGTTTTGGAAATTCGAACTTAAATGGTAATGCATGAATGAGTAAGACTTTAAGCAAGCCAATACTCATATGGTAGATAGATACAGCCTTTGTCTATAACATTAAAAATACTATAGATAAATTTTAAATATTGATAGAGATATGATTACTCAAAGTTGAAAGTAGGTGATTCAGTGTTTTGACAAATTTTTCAAATTTACAACTTTTTCATTCTAGAACATTCTAAAATATCGCAAAATTGTTCATTTTTATTTCAAATATTTAGCAGAAGGTATTAAGGCTTATTTGGTATGACAAGAAGTACATTGAAGAAAATTGAAACAAGAATTAACGAAGTTGCTTTAAATGGAAAATCTTCAAGAGAAATAGCTGAAATTGTTGGAGTTTCACAAGCAACTGTGTCCAGAGTAATAAATAGAGTTGAAAATATACTCCAGAGCCTATAATAGGTCATCCAGGGTCTTAGATAAGTATGATGAAAAATATATTGGAAGATTAGCAACAAGTGGTAAATGCTCCACCTCTACAGAAAGACAGCGAGAACTCAAGACCTATGCAGGAATATCCGCCTCTTCGAGTAATATACTGAGCACACTAAAACGTAGCAACATCGTATCTAGATACAAAAAGAAATGCCCACAATTAAAAAAATCCTATCGTCAAGCAAGATCAGAATTTGAAAAACACACAGAAATTGGGAAAATAAGGACTTGGATATGGTTATATGGTCAGATGAGACTAAAGTAAATGTAGAGGAATCTGATGGACGTGATAGAACTTTCAGAAAAATCGGGGAACCATACAGAGATCACAATATTACTCAATCAAAAAAGTCGGTGGTGGATAAATTATGACTTGGGGATGTATGCTTTCATCAGGTGTTGGGTATCTTTGTAGAATTGATGGCAGTGTTAATGCTGAGATATGAGAGTATTCTGGATGAAGATTTGATGTATACAATTGACTTGATTGGCTTGATCAAATCTAAAATTGACTTTCAAAATGAAAATGCGTCCTCTCATACCGCTTCAAGTATAAAAAAATGGTTCAAAAGAAACGAAATAAAGGTAATGAGATGGCTTGCACAATCTCCTGACCTTAACCCCAATTGAGCATCTATGGTATCATATGAAAAGAGAGCTAAAAATTCGACCACCATGTAAAGACAAAGACGAACTTTGGGGGGAATTCAAGATATATGGAACACTATTTCAGCTGAAGTATGTCTTAAGCTTGTTAGATCAATGCCTAGAAGACTCGAACAGATCAGAAAAACCAAGATCGAGCACACAATCTATTGATTTTTAATTTTTTTAAAAATTCGTCAAAACACTGAATCACCCACTTTCAACTTTGAGTAATCATATCTCTATCAATATTTAAAAGATATCTATAATAATTGGAATGTTATAGACAAAGGCTGTATCTATCTACCATATGAGTATTAGCTTGCTTGAAGTCTTACTCATTCATGCATTACCATTTAAGTTCGAATTTCCCAAACACTGATTCACTTTTGACGGGCAGTGTACGGAATGAAACGGGAATTTGGGCAACTTGACACCTTAGATAAATAATTGTATAATTTGAATAAAACATCAGTAAAAAGTCTGTAAATTATGTATTTTAATATTCATTAATAATTAAATAATAAATAAAATTTCACACTTTTTCTTTTATCTTGATCAAGGTATTTTATTTTCATTTTTGTGCGGCTATTTAGTGGTCAGTCTATAGCATTTCTTGGATTCTTTTTGGAAAAGAGCGACTGATATTTTTAATTGTGTTCTTATCAATCTCGATTCAAGCCTTTTCAACTCTTTTGATTAATTCTTCCCTATTTCTTGGCCGAGGGTTTTTATGGATAGATTCTTTAAGAATACTTTATAGATGTTCTATTGGATTCAAATCTGGGCTATTACCTGGCTATTTTCCTTTGTCACATACGGTTTTAAATATGATTCTAAAAGTTGCATATTATCTTTTGTTCCATAAATGTAGCTCCATCTTGAACAAAAGTCACTTTTCTTTTATTATAAGTTACTTTTGGGTTCTTTAAAGCTTCTATATATAGGAATGATTTTGTCCTGGTAATATTTTCCTGTTACTTTTTGGTCTTTTTCAACAATATGTAATTTGGTCAAACCATTTGCACACACACCCCCAGCCACCATAATAGAAAGTGATTTTTTTGGGCAAGGTGTTATTGGAACCTAGCTTTTTTCGCTTGTATAATATGGATTATTCCTTTTGTTTAATTGGGTATAAAGTTGAATATGAGATTCATCAGTAAATAAGATATTATCAACTATTTCTATTGGTCTTGGGTCTTTAGTTAAAAACCCTGCATTTTCAACAATTTGACCAAACTTAATTCTATCATCGATCTTTTTTTGACTTAAAAGTGGTTTTCTTTGTCTTGAATAAGCATATTTCCCCCAATTTGTTGATTTTCTATATTTTTGCACTGCTCTTCTACTTATAGTTTTGTTACATGTTTGATAGCTTAAACTAGAATCCAACCTGGCAACGCATTTTCTATCAGAAACACCATGTTTTTCTTTCATATTACGCTTTATAAATTTTTTAGTGTTTGCGCAAAGTTTTCTATTCCACAAGATCCTTTTTTTTCTTGTCATCTTGCTTCTTTTCTTCATATTGTAAACAGTTTGTCGAGAGCATTTTAGTTGACGTGATATTTCTGTAAGGACATTCAAGCTTCCAATAAGCATATTATTCTTATTCTATTTTGATATTCAATAGTTATAATNTGGGAATATTTCTCTGCTTGTGGTGTAATAATTTAGGTATTCATTCAAGGAAAGTTGTGTAGTTATCAATATTTACGCATATTATTAGGGCATTCCGTGCAAAAAGACACTCGAACTTTGTAAAAATTACGCCTTTAATAATATACTAATAATATCAAGACTTTTAAATTGATTTATATATAGTTCAAGCTTTATTTATAAATAATTATATTTTGAATATTATCATGAATAGCTTGCAAAAATTAAAAAATTCAATTTTAGATAAAGAACAGCGGATTTTCATCAAATTTTGCTTAATCCTGGGACACAGTTCTGGGATAATTCATAAAAAAAATTGAATCAATTGAAAATAGTGCCTATAAACTAAATACAGTCAAGGATTTAGTTACTAAGCTTAAGAGAGGTTACAATGTGGTCGAAGATAGCCGAGGAGGCGATACAAGTGATGTCTCGAAAAATGAAAATGTAATAGATAAAATTAAATAATTGTTGGCCTAAACTAGAACATGGTCTTGCCTCGAACTTTCCAAGCGGGTAAATTGTAGTAAAACAACACTATTTCGATATTTAACAGAAGATTTACAAATGAAAAAATTATTAAGTAAATGGGCATCTCATTTTCTCACGGATGAACAAAGAAGACATAGAGTGTTAGCATGTAAAAACAATATGCAACTCTTATCGAGACAAAATAACTTAATTAATCGAACTTTGGCAATAAATGAAATTTGGGCGTCTTTATACATGCAACCCCAACGTGACCAAATTAGATCTTGGAGAAATAAGAATGAAGACCCACCTGAATTTTTACTTCAATCTAAATATAAAAGAAAGAGAATGCTAAAACTAGCAATGGATTTTCAAGGCATTGCTTATTGGAAGCTCTGTGGCCCCTAATGAGACTGTAATTGCAGAAGTCTATAAAAACTTCCTAATCGAATTATTAGACAAATAGTAGCCTGATAAGAAATTCAAGGTGCCTATAATATTACATGATAATGCTAAGCCGCATAAATCAAATCTTATAAAGCAGTATTTTATTGATGAAAATATTCGGGTTTGGGATCATCCTCCCTATAGCCCTGGTATTAGCCCATCTGATTTCAATTGTTTTGGGCAATTAAAGGAAAACCTTTATGATGATTGGCATGAACTAGAAATTCAGCTAGAAAGTGCAATTCAGGAACTTAATGCTAAAGGTTTTATGAATGATATCCAGAAGTTACCCGAAAGATGGAGAAGTGTAATAGATGCAGAAAGTTCGTATCTATAAACATACTAATTTTCAACTTTTTTATATTTATTAATAAATTTTTTATTTAAAAATTGTCGATTCCCTGTTTGCTCGGAACACCCTAAAAATGGACCTAAAAGGCTTTTTTTAAGAAAAAGATAATATATTTAAATCAGATTATTTTCTTTTCAAAATTCCTACCGAATAAATAAATCTCCAAAGTCTATGTAGGCTTAATTTGAGCGATGTTTGAGTGCGTTAATCTCAGATATTGTCAAATGTTTTTACAAGACCCCAAATATCCTTAGGTAAGCCCTATTAAAGACTAACTAGGTCACATGAATTAATAATGTCGTCTAAATACATATATGAAAATTTTAAGAATACCTTGTACATTTGAGGATAAGTGGATCTTCTATTTTGATGAAGATTTAGATCCCAATAAAATAAAATCTTTGAATTAATGACAATAAGTTTCATTATTTGATATTAAGATATGCAAAGTTCTAATGAACATTATTAAAAAGATTGTCAGGTCATTGTACAGTAAATTTTGCAAAATCTGAATCAAAGGAGATCAAATGATTACCTATATAGCAAAACAAACCGCCTTTATTTAAACAAAAAATTTCTTGTTTTAATGAATAAATGAAATTCTTAAACCTTATCAGCCTTTTACCTTTATGCTCAAGTAATGGCTTCACACAAATCTTGACTGATTTTAGACTGTGAAGATGTATCCTTTGACAAAGGTATAGAGATTTTATACTTGATCAATAAGCAAGAAAGCATGATCGAAAACATGCAGGAAAAACAAAGATATCTCGGTTAAAAGGACTAATTTTTACCCCCTGTCGATAATTTTTTTTAACCTTGCAATTAATTTCGAAAAATTAAAATAAAAGAATATAATAAGCTTATTTTTAAGCTAAAATACACATCATTGTTTCCACCTTTTTATATATTATCTCTTTATATTTTCTTAATAATTCTTTGTTCTTTATTGTCATTACGTAAATTGTAAAGGTTAAAAAAAATTTTTTAACAGGGGGGTAAAAATTAATCCTCACCTCCAGATATCTCAATTATAAGGTGTGATTCGNATACAGACAAATTATGTGATTTTTGAAACACAAAATCACACACATTAAATAAACTTTATTAAATTAAAGCAATAAAATTTTAATAACATTTATTTTTAAAGAATGAGAACGATTGAAAATCAAAACAGGGCAAATGCAATCTGCCACTATTAACGAACATATTGATTTTAAAAAGACGACTAGACACTTTAAAGAATAAGTACAAAAACTATACATAAGTCTGTAGAAGAAGTAGGTACTTCTATTTATAAAAAAAGTCCTACTAAAATAAACACTTCTAAAGTCAAAAAGAAATTACCAAAATGTCCTTCCACATATTTCTAGGAGAAATGTATATAAACACTTTAAAAATGAAACATTAACTTAAATATATT
>NIPM01000971.1:0-34868 GCA_002738285.1 Holacanthella duospinosa | reverse complement strand
CCTAAATATATGTATTAATATACTATTATACATGTAATTACATTATAAAATACCCTGCAACGGTCTTAATTCTATATTCATAACTTTGTCATTTTGATAATACAAAATAATTCCGACAGTCCTATCTTTTAGCTTTTGTTGTAAACCTCCTCTTAATATTTATCTACTGCGCTTTCATTTCCTAAATCTAAAACATAATAATAAACTCCTTTAGGTAATTGTTTTTCTCCATCCATAACATCGTCAACAATAGCAATACCATCTCCCAATCATTTTTGATAATTTTTATTTGAATATAACAGCATCTCTTACTTTAACTGTTTGATTAAAAGTCATCGTTTATTGCGCAAAACAACCTAATTAATGCATTGGATAACAAAACATATATTCTTAATTCCGGATCAACATCAAAAGCAAATGTAGGATTTTGTTATACTATTCCAAAAACACAAAATACCAACTGTAGTATTCGTTTGTGAAACAGGTCTACAAATGGCTTATACAAAAGTATTTGCAGAAATTATTAATAGGAGTAATAAAACACTTAATAATTTAGCTCTATAACTTGTAAAATATACTATTATTAATAAACAATATAAGCACTAAATTAAAACACGTTTTTATAAAAGAAGATATTTTTATCTCACACATTATAATTATTTAACGCACTTTATTAAAAGTAATAAGATAATTAACAGTTATGACAAAATCATTCTAATTTAATAAAAATAACGGCTTATTACTAAAAGTTAACTGATAATATACCCGAAGCCATACCATTATTATAACTAATTCTTAAAACAATATCAAAACATTATTTTTCTATAATAATAAAATCTGACCTTCTATTTACAGCATGTTGTGTTTCTGCACATTTAACATTATTACTACAGCCATTTTTTAATCTTGTTTCTCCATAACCTATTGCGCTTTGAATACGAACAGGATCTATACCTTTAGAAAGAATATAGACCTGAGTCGCTTTAGCTCTTGCTTCTGATAATTCCAAATTATATTCATCTCTACCTCGAGAGTCTGTATGAGATTCTATTTTGATATTTATATTCGGGAATCTCTTTAACACTAAAACTACTTTATCTAATTCTTTTGCTGCCAGAGGTATAATATCCGATTTATTATATTTAAATAAAATAGGATTCACTTTTATTTTTTCCTGATTGTCTTCTTTGACGATTAGATTATCCAGATTAGCTGATTTAAAATCAGGATCCTTATTATCCTTATTATCAGTTATGTCTAATTTAACATGCGTTATCTCTTTTGATGGTTCTTGTGTTGTAGCACCTTCTTCTTCTAAGAGTGTATTATCATTTTTTGAAATAAGCACTTTATAAATTGTGTTACAAGGAATCGTCAATCGATACGTTCCATCTACCTTTGTAATAACTTCATCTATTTTTTCTCCAAAAGCATCAACTACTTTAACCGTAGCTAAGGCTAAACCTGTTTTGTTATTTTTATCCGTCACTTTTCCTGAAACAAATTGATTACAAACAGGCTTAGATTTTGTAAAATAATATATATCATCATCTCCCTTACCCATACTGCGATTAGACGACACATAGCCATAAGTATTTGTAGAGTCAATAATAAAAGTAAAATCGTCTGCATTACTATTGATTACAGGTCCTAAGTTTCTAGGAGCAGAAAAACTTAATTCTTCAATTTGTTTACTTTCAAAAACATCTAATCCTCCAAACCCTTCAAATCCTTCTGAAGAAAAATACAAAACTCCATTTGAAAAAAAAGGAAACATTTCCTTCCCTGCAGTATTTATTGTAGGTCCTAAATTTTTCGGTGCAGATAACTGTCCATCTTCATAAATTTCTACAACATAAATATCAGTTTCCCCATGACCTCCCGGCATATCCGAAACAAAAAACAGCCATTTCCCATCAGCACTCAATGCAGGCTGTCCGAAACTATAGTCTTTATTGCTAAAAGGCACACTTTCTTCTTCTATGATTTTACCCTCTTTCATAGTTACTTTCATAATCTGAAAATTGTTTACTCCGGATTTACCGATCCAAGGCTTATTTTTCCTTTTAAGGATATTAGTACTATAATAAACAGTACCCAGATCTTTAGAAAAAGTAGTTGTTGCCTGATGATATCTAGATTTAATTTTAGGTAGAAAAAGTTTACCTTCTGTAATTTCTCCATTTATATCATTTTTTTCTGAAATATATAACTTTAAATAAGGTTGCTTATTCCATGCGTATAATTTCTCAATAAATCGCGTAGTATCTTTATTTGAAGTATAAACGATTTTATCTCCGTAAAAAGAAGCTCCAAAATCAGACTTATTACTATTTATACTTAAATTATATATTTTATATAGAGGGGGTGCTTTTATTAAACTATCCAAATAATTTTTCTGATCCATATAATTAGAAATAGCAGACTGGTCGTCTTTATTTTTTAAGTAAATCCTTGTCAATGAATCCGCCTTTTCGTATTGTTCTGTGCCTTTCAACGACTGCATATATCTTAGCCGGTATAAGGGAGCTAAATACCCTTCTTGAATATCATACAATTTTTGATACCATTTAAGAGCGTTCTTACTATCATTTAAATAATAATACGAATCTGCTACATTCATTAAAGTCTGTACCGTTGGGTTGTTTTGATCTTCAATATAGTTTTCATAAGCTGCTGCTGCTGCTACATATGATAAATCAGCAAATAGTTTATCTGCTATTCTTAATTTTTTTTGCCCAAAACCTAATGCAAAACAAAAAAATAAACTAAGAGTAAATATATTTTTCATAGATTAATTTTTTAGAAAAATCTTGGCGATTTAATACGATCTATTTTTAGAGGTAGTTGATATCTCAATATTATTTCATGTGATCCATCACTATATTTATGAATAATAGTAGTAGAATAATCATAAGCATAACCTACAAAGATGCTTGGTGAAATTTGTAAACCTACTAATCCACTTATAGAATTGTCCAGACGATAGGATAAACCCAATGTTACTTTATCCTGTATTAAAAAATTACCTGAAACATCTACAACAATCGGTGCTCCAACAACTGCCTTGACTAAAAAAGCAGGTTTAAATTTTAATGCCTCAAATAGATTAAAAACATAACCTCCCATCATATAATAATGTTGTTTTTTTGAAACAACTGATTCTTGAATATCATCATAATAATCAGGTCGCATAAAACCGGGTATAGAAACCCCTATATACCATTTATTACCATATAAAAAAGCACCTGCCCCTAGTTCGGGTTTTAGTTCATTAACCCTATTTTGATCAATCGGTGCATCCATACCTTCCTGAGAATTACCTTTAGTCCAGTCAATATTAAACATTCTTGCCCCTGCTTTTAAACCAAGAGCTAATTTCGTATTATAACTCAAAGGAAGTATATAGGAAAAACTAGCATCAAAATACAGTTCATTAGAAGGACCCAGTTTATCATTTATAATACTAAGACCTAAACCTATTCTTTCGTTTCTCATAAGGGAATGCATCGTAAAAGCCTGTGTTTGTGGTGCACCATCAATCCCTACCCATTGAGATCTATGCAGTAATGATGCTTCTAACGAACCGGTAGATCCTGCATAAGCAGGATTTATGGTTAATGTATTATACATATATTGCGTATACTGCGAATCTTGTTGAGCACAAACTTTTACAACTGCCAGAATACACAGCAATAAAAAATATCTCTCTTTAAAGATATTACTAATTTCCATATAATAAGGTTTTAGTATGCGTTAGAATAAAAACTATCATTTTTTAAATACCCAATTATCTAATAATGTATAACCATCCTTTTTTAATACCTTGATCCGATCCCGTATCCAGTATATAATAATAAGTTCCTGAAGGCAATTGATTATTATTGCCCCCTATAATTGCTTCCTTATTTGCTGTTCCGTTCCAGTCATTTTTATAACCCCTTGTCTCAAATACTACCGTACCATATCTATTATAAATAGTTAAAGTATTATTAGGATAATTTTCGATACACTCTATTTTAAAATAGGCGTTAGCACCTCCTCCATTAGGGGAAAATTTATTATAGACAAGTAAACATTGTGGATTAACTGAAGCTTCCGCTTGATTATTCGATATATCCGAATCAATAGGATCTGAACTATCAATATTCACAATGTTTAAATAATTCCCTAAAGTCAATACTTTAACCACTATTTGAAGCGTAGCGATCTCTCCCTTGTCTAATCTCTCAATATTCCATAAACCACTAATGTTATTATATTTTCCTTTTGAAGCTTCTGAGCTGATAAACTCATATCCATTTGGCAAAGATTCACTCATTATAATATTTTCAAACCATCCTTTTCCTATATTATTTACCTGTATTGTAAAAGTTACCTTCTCTTCCGGAAGCGGATTTGCATTATCTACCGTTTTAGATATAGTAAGATCTGAACATGCACTAACGGTAACTTTTACCGCTAAAGGCTCGGCACTTTGACAATCCCCTATTTCTGACACCGCATAATATGTAGCTCCATCTACTAAAGGAGTATTAAGAGCAACCTCATTACCTCCGGTTACAGCATCATACCAAACCACATCGGTTCCGCTCACCTGAATATTAGCTATCGTCGGATCATCTACTATACAGAAATCCTGTGTGATTTCACCTTCAGGCGTAGGCGGATTAGCAACCTTTACGGTAACCGGTAAACGAACAACACTTTCACAACCTTCTTTTGTAACTGCCGCCACATAATATATTGTTTCTCCTTGTTTCAAAGGAGTTGTAGCAGGAATCCTTTCACCTTCTATAACATCATCATACCAAACAACATTTTCCTTATCCTTTACCTCAATATCACTAACCTTAGGTTCATTTTCTAAACAAAAGGACTGTGGGCTTATACACTCAGGCACTTTCGGAGCATCGACCAGTGTTACGGTAACGTCTAAACGATCGACACTCTCGCAATCTCCTATTTTTGCTGACGCATAATATGTTTTTCCATTTTCCAAAAGAGTTTCAGCAGGAAGCGCTTCCCCTCCGACCTTCTCTTCATACCAAACAACTTTTCCATCTTTTGCCTCTGCCTTTAGATCTCCAACTATAGGATTATTTGCTAGACAAAAGGACTGTGATTTTTCTGCAACAGGCTTCTCAGGAGCATCGACCAGTGTTACGGTAACCTCTAAACGTTCGACACTCTCACAATCCCCTATTTTTGCTGACGCATAATATATTTTTCCGTTTTCCAAAGGAGTTTCAGCAGAAAGCGCTTCTCCTCCGACCTTCTCTTCATACCAAACAACTTTTCCATCTTTTGCCCCTGCCTTAAGATTTTCTACCTTAGGGTTATTTGCCTTACAAAAGAACTGTTTAGGTTCTCTGGTAACCTCAGGATTCTCAACTATTACCGTAACCTCTAAACGTTCGGCACTCTCACAATCTCCTATTTTTGCTGACGCATAATATGTTTTTCCATTTTCCAAAGGAGTTTCAGCAGGAAGCACTTCTCCCCCGGTCTTCTTATCATACCAAACAACACTTCCTTCTCCTTCTGCCTTTGCCTTAAGATCTCCTACCGTCGGATTATCCGCTAAACAAAAGGACTGTGGATTTTCTTTTGCAGTAGGCTTAGACGGATCTGCAACTTTTGCGGTAACTTCTAAAGGATCGGCACTCTCACAATCTCCTATTTTTGCCGACGCATAATATGTTTTTCCATCTTCTAAAGAAGTTTCAGCAGGAAGCGCTTCTCCTCCGGTCTTCCTATCATACCAAACAACAGTTGCTCCAACTTCTGCCTTTGCCTTAAGATCTTCTACCGTAGGATTATCTGCCTTACAAAAGAACTGTGTCTTTTCTTCTGTAGTAGGCGTAGACGGTTCTTTAAAAACAGTAATAGTTGCTTCTGCCAACTGACCTGCCGGGTTAGGACAACTCACTGCACTTGAAACCGCTACATAATAATCATACACTTTATCAGCTTCCAAACCTGTTACGGATAAAGCTCCGGTTTCGGCATTAATTGCATAGGTTATTCCATTTGCCTCTCCATCAACAATCTGCTCCTTTTTATCCTGACCATGATACCAACTAAAAACAGGTTTTTCTAATTTAGATTTTGGTTCTACTACTGCAGTAGTACCATAACACACCTTCGTTTCAAGATTAGTAATATCTTCTTTTTTAGAAAAAGGTAAAACGGTAAATACTATCTCTTTCCTATCTGTTGCTACTGTTTCACAATATTCCTCTGAGCTTACCCCTACAGCATAGATATATTCTCCGGGAACCAATCCTTTTAAAACTAAGATATCGGTTTCTGCTTCAGGTACCAGTTCAAAAGAGGCTCCAACCTTTTTATACCAATAGAATTCAGGATTTGTAAGTGGTTCAGTCGTTTCTAATACAGCTTTTAAAGTTACAGTACCCTCTTCTCCTAAACAGACTTTTTCATCATCATCATTTCCTTCAATTGATATACTTTTAATAACATCTTTCGGAGTTGTTGCCTTTACTATTACCTTTAGTTCACTTCTTGATAAGGTTTCACAACCATAGCGAACCGGCTGAATATAATATATATATTCTCCCGAAGGTTTGTCTTTCGGGATGGTATAAGACAATCCTTCTGCCACCATCTCACCTCCGATCTCGGTATCATACCATTTCAATGTGGTACAAACATCTTCAGGCTCCTTTAATTCAATCTTTTCGCCAGGACAAACCTTTATTTCATCTTCAAAGTCAATTCCTTTTACATTTGCAATACGGTTAACAGTATGAATTCGTAGCAATTCCAATACTTCTTGATCACCTCCTAACCTAATTTTTATCCAATTATAGGGTTCCGTTAGCCCATAAATCTTTAACACAGTAACATCTCCCTCATTACTAATTTTTAGAAGATCACCCCTTATTAGTTCTCCTACCGGAATATATCCTAATAATGGCTGAATAGAAAATCCTTTTAATAACGCCTTCTCTAAATCTTTATCCGGACTCGACATCACCAGGCTAAGCGTATCACCGGGCATCGTCGGTGTATTAAAAGCAATCGTCATTTCTGTTGCTACTAATTTATTCAATCCACTATACATAGTTGTATAAGTGTCAACCTTACCATCCGCCATATTCCAAACATCCTTCACTTCAATTTCAGTAGTTAAAGAGCCCGCCCTCTCTAAATCAACCGCACCATATAAAATATCAACTATATCATTAGTTTTGCAGTTAACTTGCAAATCCTTTTTTTCATAATAAGCATAATACACTTTTACCTGCTGGGCAACGCCAACCAAAGCTTGTACAGAAATTCTAACACCGTTATAGACCTTTGGTCCTGTACTATCAGAAGGAACAAAAGTATATTCAAAAGCATTATCCTTTGATAATAAATCTTCTAATTCACCTCCTGATACAGGCTTTAGCGTATCTATAACTTTTTCATCATAAATACCGACCACTGAAACAGCTCCGGCTAAAACCAAACCACCATATTCAGAACCTAACTTTACGGTAACCGGCGTTCCTGCTGCAATGGGAGTGTTCCAGGTTAAAGTTTGCCCGGTTCTTCCTATTCCTAACGGATCTGTTCCTGATGTAATCGTTGAAAACGTTTTCGGATCATCCTGAATAGCAGACTCTCCTTGTTTAACATCGCCATTAGTCGTTATAAATGTATTCTGACTATCAGCATAAACACGCCCTGATAATTTTGGACAAGCATCCTGCTCAACAACATTTACAAAAACAATACCACTCGCAGAACAGTCGCCCTCATTTGCAACTACTGTAAAAGCAAAAGACCCGGCAGTTTTAAAAGGACCTACCTCATTAGAGATTTTTTTTCCTGTATCATCATACCAGCTAATTGTTCCTATAGATGTTGTTGCATCTAATATTACTTTATCCCCTATATTAACTGCAAAAACAGACTGTGAAATTACAAGCTCAGGTAAAGGTTTAACAATGACTTCTACATATTTTTTTTCAGAATGACAAGCTGTACCTTCAGCTTGAATAAAATAGGTTCCACTTCTACGAATATCTCTTGCTGCCTCTAAAGTAACAGGATTATCACGTGAATCATAAAATTTGTAAATGGTTTCCCCTGAAAAGTCATAGTTATTAATAGCATCCCCTAATCTTGCTGTACCACAGACCTCCAAAGTCTTTTTAACATCAAGAAAGGTTACATCAGGATAATTTACAATAACTTCCTTTAATGTACCGGTTTCACTTTCGCAAATTCTATTTGATACTGAAATATAATACTTATAAGGTGCATCTTGGCTATTTATACCCTCTATAGTAAGCTTTCCGGTTACTTCATCTTTTGTATAGATTACACCCCAATGCCCGGTAAAACCTGTTTTTATCTCTTTTGTTTTATCTTGATCTGTATAATATTTAAATATTGCTCCTTCTATTGTTGTTGACTTAGGCTCTAATACAGCACCTCCTGTACAGGAAGCTTCTATAGGGGTTTCAATTTCGACATCTTCCGCTTTCGGAATAGCAATAACATTTACGTTTACCGGCAAACGTAAATTATCTGTACACCCATTACGGGTAAGCTCAAGATAATAGGTAGCTGTGGTAAGTAATGGAGGCGTTATATAACTTTTTTCATTACCTAATTCAGTTCCTCCTATAGGTTTATCATACCAACGAACCGACTCCTCATCCTCTACTTCCGCTGTTAACGTTACTGACTGTCCTGCACAAATCGCAGTATCCGCTCCGGTTACAGTTGGTTTTGCATACCGATAAGCGACGCCATAAATATTCAATTTTGTTGCTAAATCTTTTCCACCTCTGTTGAATTGTACAGCTATACGATCAAAATCTGCAGTAGCTATAAAACTTGCTGTAAAACGATTTCCTGATATCTCTATCTTTAATAATTGGGAATTGATAGCTATGCCATCATTATTGTTTTCAGCTCCGTTATAAGTACCTAAAGTAATATTTGCTAATGCTTCTATATTCAAAGTCCCTTCCGGAATACCCAAATTTACCTTTATCGAATCTCCTTTTTTCCCGGTATTATTAAATATCAATTTTTGCCCAAAATAGCCATCCTCCATCGTTGCAGGAATAGATAAGGTTGACGCCGTAGTATTACTTCCATCTACCGCAGCATCCTCATTTTCTATATTACATTCCTGGCATGATCCAACTAATTCCTGAGTTGACGCTTTTAAACAGGCAGAAGTACGAATTTGTGTCTCTACGTCAGAAAAAATTATTGCTGCCGGAACAGTTGATGTATACCTATCTCCGGTTACTGATGCTATTGTACTTGCAACTCCATATCCGGAAAACGTTGTGTTACATACCGGAACATCATCAAAAATCGCTATAGGATGATTCACATACATTTCTAACCAAAGATCTGTCGAACTATTAGCTAATGAAACAGACTTGCAAACCGTTAGAGCTAAAGCTTTTGAAAAAACAAATAAAATAAAAATTAAAAATCCCAAAAATTTTAAAATTTTATTGGGACTTAAACGGTAATCTGTTTTCATATCGTTGAGAAATTAACTAAGATTGACAAAAAACAGAACGACCTCTTAAAAAAAGCAATATCCTAAAAATGCCTTCTCAAAAGGAAAGTTCCTTATCATAATATTCTCTTTATTAATAAATAAATAACATAAATGATTTAACTATAAACTTCATTTGCAAATGTTCTACATAAACAATAACATATAGAAAACACGACATAATTATAATCACAGCCCTTTTTAATAACAGAACTACCTTTTAAAGGTACAACATATCATACAAGTATCCAAAAAATAAAGCGCTAAATTAAGACCGCTACAATTTTATTATAGCATAACTATTTGAATTAATATAAATTAAGTTTAAAATTTAGTTTTATTATATAATAAGGGAAAAAATTCCGACCTTAATATAAAAGATTAATTAGTTAGTAGCTTGAGTGAACTACCTAGACTTTATCAAAACCAAGAAATGCCCCAGATATAGCTTTTTACTATAAAATAGGCATTTTTTATTACGATATTATCCTAAAAATATAGATATTCAAAAGTTAATAACAGTACTAATAATATTTAATCAAACTACAAGTATTTTATGCTTCCCCTGCAGTACCAAAATTAAGCGGTATCATCATAGGCTGTTCTGCGCCGTCAATTTTACCATGAATAGCTTCAAAACGGTGAATATTGTCTCCAAAGGCTTTCAATAATCCTTTTGCATGCTGAGGTGTCAATACTATCCTAGCTTTTACTTTTGGTTTCGGAATACCCGGCATAATATTTACAAAATCAAGAACGAATTCTGTTGTTGAATAATTAATGATTACTGAATTAGAATAAATTCCTTCTGCTATTTTTTCATCGATTTCAATATTAATCTGTTGTTGTTTAGAATCACTCATAATCTTAATAATTAAATTCCCGTTTTAGAAACTACTAATTCATTATATCCCTCTTTTGTGCCAACTATCGTTCTTTCATAATCTCTTATCCCGGTACCAGCAGGAACTCTATGTTCTACTATCACATTTTCTTTCAGCCCTTCTAATCCGGCTACTTTACCGGCTACAGCTACTCCACTAAGCACTTTTGTAGTTTCTGGGAATGATGCTACAAAAATAAATGATTTTGTTTGAAAGGAAAATTCCTTATCGTAATATTCTCTTTATTAATAAATAAATAACATAAATGATTTAACCATAAACTTCATTTGCAAATATTCTACCTAATAATAACAAATAGAAAACACAATATAATTATAATCACAGCCACTTTTTAATAACAGAACTGTCCACACTTTCTAAAGGTACAACCTATTATGCAAGTATCCAAAAAATAAAGCGCTAAATTAAGAACCGTTGCAATATTATTATAACATAACTATATGAATTAATATAAATTTAGTTTAAAATTTGGCTATATTTTTATAATATGGGGAAAGATTCCGATCTTAATATAAAAGATTATTTAGTTAATGACTTGAGTAAATTATCTAGACTTTATTAAAATCAAGAAATACCTCAAATACAGTTTTTCACTGTAAAAGATACATTTTTTATTATAATATTATCCCAAAAACACTGATATTCAAAAATCGATAACAATACTAATATCATAGTATCTAATCAAACTACAACTATTTTAAGCCTGCCCTGCAGTACCAAAATTAGGTATAAACTGTTCTACATCGTCAATTTCACCGTGAATAGCTTCAAAACGGCGAATATTGTCTCCAAAGTCTTTCAATAACCCTTTTGCATGCTCAGATGTCAACACCATCCTAGCTTTTACTTTTGGTTTCTGAATACCCGGCATAATATTTACAAAATCAAGAACAAATTCTGATGATGTTGAATAACTAATGACTGCTAAATTAGAATAAATTCCTTCTGCTATTTTTTCATCGATTTCAATATTAATCTGTTGTTGTTTAGAATCACTCATAATCTTAATAATTAAATTCCTATTTAGAAACTACTAATTCATTATATTCCTCTTTTGAGCCAACTATCGTTCTTTCATAATCTTTTACCCGGTACCGGCAGGAACTCTATGCTCTCTATCACATTTTCTTTCAGTCCTTCTCCATCTACTTTACCGGCTACAGCTACTCCACTAAGCACTTTTGTAGATTTTGGGAAGATGCTACAGAAATAAATGATTTTGTTTGAAAAGGAAAGTTCCTTATCGTAATATTCTCTTTATTAATAAATAACGTAAACGATTTAACCATAAACTTCATTTGCAAATATTCTACATAACAAATAGAAAACACAACATAGCTATAATCACAGCTCCCTTTTAATAACAGAACTATCCACCTTTTAATGGTACAACCTATTATGCAAGTATCCCAAAAATAAAGCGCTAAATTAAGACCGTTGCAATATTATTATAACATAACTATATGAATTAATATAAATTTAGTTTTATTTTATAATATGGGAAAAGATTCCAATCTTAATATAAAAGATTATTTAGTTAATGGCTTGAGTAAATAATCTAGACCTTTTTAAAACCGAGAAACACCTCAAATACAGTTTTTCACTGTAAAAGAGGCATTTTTTATTACGATATTATCCTAAAAATATCAGTATTCAAAAGTTAATAACAGCACTAATAATATTTAATCAAACGACAACTTTTATGCCTGCCCTGCAGTACCAAAATTAAGCGGTATCATAGGCTGTTCTGCACCGTCAATTTCACCATGAATAGCTTCAAAACGGTGAATATTGTCTCCAAGGGCTTTCAAAAACCCTTTTGCATGCTGAGGTGTCAACACTATCCTAGCTTTTACTTTTGCTTTCGGAATACCCGGCATAACACTTACAAAATCAAGAACGAATTCTGTTGTTGAATGATTGATGATTACTAAATTAGAATAAATTCCTTCTGCTATATTTTCATCTAATTCAATACTAATCTGTTGTTGTTTGGAATCACTCATAATCTTAATAATTAAATTCCTGTTTAGATACTACTAATTCATTATATTCCTCTTTTGAGCCAACTATCGTTCTTTCATAATCTCTCATCCCGGTACCTGCTGGAATTCTATGCCCTACTATTACATTTTCTTTCAATCCTTCTAATCCATCTACTTTACCGGCTACAGCTGCTTCATTAAGCACTTTTGTAGTTTCTTGGAATGATGCTGCAGAAATAAATGATTTTGTTTGAAGTGAAGCCCTTGTTATACCCTGTAAAATAGGAGTTGCTGTTGCAGTAATAACATCTCTGGCAACTACTTCCTTTTTATCAGTACGCCTTAACAATGAATTCTGATCGCGTAATTCACGAGTCGTAACAATCTGACCCGCATTTATATAATCAGAATCTCCGGCATCCTCAACTATTTTCATACCGTATAATTTATCATTTTCGACAATAAAATCCCTGGTATGAACTAATTGATCTTCAAGGAATAAAGTATCTCCCGGATCTTCAATTCTAACTTTTCGCATCATCTGACGGATCACTACTTCAAAATGTTTATCATTAATTTTCACACCTTGTAAACGGTACACTTCTTGAATTTCATTTACCAAATATTGCTGAACAGCAGCAGGTCCCTGAATTCTCAAAATATCGTCCGGAGTAATTGCTCCATCAGACAGAGGTACACCCGCTCTTACAAAATCGTTTTCCTGAACTAAAATTTGATTTGAAAGTTTAACCAGATATTTCTTTGTTTCACCAAATTTAGATTCGATAATGATCTCACGGTTACCTCTCTTAATTTTCCCAAAAGAAACCACACCATCGATTTCAGATACTACTGCGGGATTAGAAGGATTACGAGCTTCTAACAACTCTGTAATTCTTGGTAAACCTCCTGTAATATCTCCGGCTTTTGAAGAACGACGAGGGATTTTTACTAAAACCTTACCGGCTTTAATCTTTTCACCATCATTAACCATAAGGTGTGCTCCTACCGGCAAATTATAAGAACGAATCAATTCATTATCCTTACCATAAATTAATAAAGTTGGAATTAATTTTTTATTTCTTGCTTCAAAAATTACTTTTTCTTGAAATCCGGTTTGCTCATCAATCTCCACCTGAAACGTTTGTCCTTGTTCAATATCTTCATAAGCAATTTTACCTGTAAATTCAGAGATAATAACTCCATTATAAGGATCCCATTTACAGATTACAGTACCTTTTTCTACCACCTCTTTATCTTTTACATAAATGGTGGATCCATAAGGAATGTTATGTGTATTTAAGACGATACCTGTATTTTGATCAACTAATTTTAATTCTGTAGAACGAGAAATCACAATATTTATAGGATTTCCTTCATTATCTTCTCCTTTTACTGTTTTTAAATCTTCAATTTCTAATCTACCACTAAATTTCACAGTAATATTAGATTCTTCAGAAATATTACCTGCAGTACCTCCTACGTGAAAAGTACGAAGTGTTAATTGCGTTCCTGGTTCTCCTATTGATTGTGCTGCAATTACACCAACGGCTTCTCCTCTCTGAGTCATTCTACCGGTAGCTAAATTTCTACCATAACATTTGGCACAAATACCTTTTTGTGCTTCACAGGTTAAAGGAGATCTTACTTCTACTTTTTCAACCGGAGCTACATTAATAGCTTTAACTAAATCCTCTGTAATTTCTTCTCCCGAATGTACTAAAATTTCAGATGTCAACGGATTAATAACATCTTGTAATGCTACACGTCCTAAAATTCTTTCCCCTAAACTTTCAACAACTTCTTCATTCTTTTTCAATGCAGAAACTTCAACCCCTCTCAATGTACCACAATCTCCTTCATTCACAATAACATCCTGCGAAACATCATGAAGTCTTCTTGTTAAATAACCTGCATCGGCAGTTTTCAAGGCTGTATCAGCAAGACCTTTACGCGCACCGTGAGTAGATATAAAATACTCAAGAATAGAAAGACCTTCTTTAAAGTTTGATAAAATAGGGTTTTCGATAATCTCACCACCACCGGCAGTTGATTTTTTGGGTTTAGCCATCAAACCACGCATACCTGTTAACTGGCGTATTTGTTCTTTAGACCCCCTTGCTCCAGAATCCAGCATCATATACACAGAGTTAAAACCTTGTTGATCTTCTCTAATGTTTTTCATCGCTAATTCTGTTAGCATAGCATTAGTAGATGTCCATACGTCAATAACTTGATTATAACGCTCATTATTTGTAATAAGTCCCATGTTATAATTCATTGAGATACCATCTACTTGTCCATTAGCCTCTGCAATTAGCTCTTGTTTTCTTTCCGGAATAATAATATCTCCTAAACTGAATGATAAACCACCTTTAAAGGCAAATTTATACCCCATATCTTTTATATTATCTAGGAAAGCAGCAGTTGTAGGAACATCTGTTACATTTAAAATTTCACCGATAATATCTCTTAAAGATTTTTTAGTCAATACCTGGTTAATAAATCCGGCAACCTCCGGTACTACTTCATTAAATAATACACGTCCTGCGGTGGTTTTTATGATTTGATAAACCAGTTTTCCTTCATCGTTATAATCTTTTGCTCTGATTTTTACTGTGGCATTTAATTCTAATCTACCTTCATTCAAAGCTATATTTACTTCTTCTGCAGAATAAAAGACTAAGCCTTCGCCTAAAATTTTAAGCTCCGGAGTAGAAATGCGTTCTTTAGTCATATAATAAAGACCCAAAACCATATCCTGAGAAGGTACTGTAATAGGAGCACCATTTGCAGGATTAAGAATATTATGAGAAGCTAACATTAAAAGCTGTGCTTCTAGAATAGCCTCCGATCCCAGAGGTAAGTGAACCGCCATCTGATCCCCGTCAAAATCGGCATTAAATGCTGTACAAACTAACGGATGCAACTGAATTGCTTTTCCCTCAATTAATTTTGGCTGGAATGCCTGAATACCTAATCGGTGTAAAGTAGGAGCACGGTTTAGTAAGAGAGGATGCCCTTTAATTACCTTTTCAAGAATATCCCAAACTACCGGTTCTTTCTTGTCTATAATTTTTTTAGCAGATTTTACTGTTTTTACAATTCCTCTTTCAATAAGTTTACGGATTACAAAAGGTTTGTATAATTCAGCAGCCATATCTTTTGGCAGACCACATTCATATAGTTTCAATTCAGGACCAACAACAATTACCGAACGAGCTGAATAATCTACACGTTTTCCTAGAAGATTTTGACGAAAACGCCCTTGTTTTCCTTTTAATGAATCTGATAATGATTTTAATGGTCTATTTGATTCTGTTTTAACAGCAGATGCTTTTCTTGTATTATCAAATAACGAATCTACAGATTCCTGCAACATACGTTTTTCATTACGAAGAATAACTTCCGGAGCCTTAATTTCCATCAAACGTTTTAAACGATTATTACGGATAATTACTCTTCTGTATAAATCATTCAAATCTGAAGTTGCAAAACGACCTCCATCTAGTGGAACAAGTGGTCGTAATTCTGGTGGAATAACCGGAATTACTTTCATAATCATCCATTCCGGACGATTTTCTCTATTTTCATTAGATTCACGGAAAGATTCTACTACTTGTAACCTTTTTAAAGCTTCTGTTTTACGTTGTTTAGACGTTTCTGTATTAGCACTGTGTCTCAAATCATATGATAATTGATCAAGATCAATTCTTGTCAATAAATCCATAATACATTCTGCTCCCATTTTAGCAACAAATTTATCAGGATCATAATCATCAAGATACTGATTTTCTGCAGGTAGCTTATCTAAAATATTTAAATACTCTTCTTCTGTTAAGAATTCAAGTCTTTTTAATGGTTCTCCCTCAGCATCTTTAGCTATACCGGACTGAATAACTACATATCTTTCGTAGTAGATAATCATATCTAATTTCTTAGATGGTAATCCAAGAATATACCCTATTTTATTAGGAAGTGAGCGAAAATACCAAATATGAGCGATAGGTACTACTAAATTAATATGTCCTACTCTGTCTCTACGTACTTTTTTCTCTGTTACTTCTACCCCACATCTATCACAAACAATTCCTTTGTAGCGAATTCTTTTATATTTCCCACAAGCACATTCAAAATCTTTTACCGGACCAAAGATTCTTTCACAAAAAAGACCATCTCGTTCAGGTCTATGTGTACGATAGTTGATTGTTTCCGGTTTTAGCACCTCTCCTCTTGACTCAGCCAAGATCGATTCAGGCGAAGCCAGTCCTATCGAAATTTTATTAAACCTTTTTACAGTATTTTTATCCTTATTTCTATCCATCATAATCGTAATATCAATTTATAAAAACATTAAAAATTGAGAACAATGAGACACCGTCCCGAAATCTATTTATCTTCTAATCTAATGTCCAGTCCAAGTCCTTTTAATTCATGCATTAATACATTGAACGATTCAGGTAATCCCGGTTCCGGCATAGTCTCACCCTTAACGATAGCTTCGTAAGTTTTAGCTCTACCTATAACATCATCAGATTTAACAGTCAAAATTTCTCTAAGTGTACTAGAGGCACCATAAGCTTCCAGAGCCCAAACTTCCATTTCTCCAAAACGCTGACCTCCGAATTGTGCCTTACCACCAAGGGGTTGTTGCGTAATCAATGAATACGGACCTATAGAACGAGCATGCATTTTATCATCCACCATGTGTCCTAATTTCAACATATAAATAACTCCTACTGTTGCCGGTTGATGAAAACGTTCTCCTGTACCACCATCATATAAATAGGTATGTCCAAATCTAGGGATTCCGGCTTCATCTGTAAATTCATTAATTTGTTCTAAAGAAGCACCATCAAAAATGGGAGTAGAAAATTTCTTGCCTAATTTTTGACCTGCCCATCCAAGCACCGTTTCATAGATCTGTCCAATATTCATACGCGAAGGTACGCCAAGTGGATTCAACACTATATCTACCGGTGTTCCATCTTCTAAGAAAGGCATATCTTCATGGCGCACAATTCTGGCTACAATACCTTTATTACCATGGCGACCTGCCATTTTATCACCTACTTTTAACTTACGTTTTTTAGCAATATAAACTTTAGCTAATTTCAGAATTCCTGAGGGTAACTCATCTCCTACCGTAATTGTAAATTTCTCTCTTCTTAAAGCTCCTTGAAAATCGTTTAGCTTAATCTTATAATTGTGAATCAAATCATTAACCATTCTATTGGTTTCATCATCAGTAGTCCACATTCCTTTATTTAAGTGTGCAAAATCCTCAACTGCATTTAGCATTTTTTGAGTATACTTTTTACCTTTTGGTAAAATTTCTTCACCTAAATCATTTATTACCCCTTGAGATGTTTTTCCATTAACGATATCAAAAAGCTTATTGATTAATACCTCTTTAAGATCGTTAAACTTATGTTGGAACTCAATTTCTAATTCTGTTAAATCTTCTTTATCTTTAGAACGTCTACGTTTGTCCTTTACGGCTCTTACAAATAATTTTTTGTCTAAAACAACACCGTGCAAAGAAGGAGAGGCTTTTAGCGAAGCATCTTTTACATCACCTGCTTTATCACCGAAAATTGCTCTTAATAATTTTTCTTCCGGTGTAGGATCTGATTCTCCTTTTGGCGTAATTTTACCTATCAAGATATCGCCCGGTTTAACATCGGCACCAATTCTAATCATGCCATTTTCATCTAAATCTTTAGTAGCTTCTTCACTAACGTTTGGAATATCATTCGTTAATTCTTCATTACCTAATTTAGTATCTCTAACCTCTAATGAATAATCATCAACATGTATAGAAGTAAAAATATCATCTCTTACTACTTTTTCAGAAATTACAATTGCATCTTCAAAGTTATACCCTTTCCATGGCATAAAAGCAACTTTAAGATTTCTTCCTAAAGCTAATTCTCCATTTTGCGTAGCATAACCCTCTGAAAGTACTTGTCCTTTAACTACTCTATCTCCTTTCTTTACGATTGGTTTTAGGTTAATACTTGTACTCTGATTGGTTTTTCTGAATTTTATTAAATTATACGTTTTTTCATCCGGATCAAAACTTACCATTCTTTCTTGTTCCGTTCTGTCGTATTTAATAGTAATAATATTAGCATCAACATATTCCACAAGACCATCTCTTTCAGCATTAATTAAAACTCTAGAATCTGAAGCTACTTGACGTTCTAAACCGGTACCTACAATAGGTGCTTCCGGTCTTAATAGCGGAACTGCCTGACGCATCATATTTGATCCCATCAATGCACGATTCGCATCATCATGCTCCAAGAAAGGAATCAATGAAGCTGAAATAGAAGCTATTTGATTAGGAGCAACATCCGTATAATCAATTTTAACAGGATCAACTACCGGAAAATCACCCTCTTCACGAGCAATAACTTTCTCTTCAGTAATTTTCCCATTAATATCCATTGCAATATTAGCCTGTGCAATCAATTTGCCTTCCTCTTCTTCTGCACTTAAATAAACAGGAGCAGAAACTAAATCGACTTTACCTTTTATTACTTTACGATAAGGCGTTTCTATGAAACCCATTCCGTTTACTTTTGCGTAAACTCCTAAAGAGGAAATCAAACCAATATTAGGTCCCTCAGGTGTTTCAATAGGACATAAACGACCATAATGTGTATAGTGAACGTCTCTCACCTCAAAGCCTGCTCTTTCTCTAGAGAGACCTCCGGGTCCGAGGGCAGATAATCTCCTTTTATGTGTAATCTCAGCTAATGGATTTGTTTGATCCATAAATTGAGATAATTGATTAGTGCCAAAGAAAGAACTAATTACAGAAGATAAAGTTTTTGCATTAATCAAATCAATCGGTGTAAAAACTTCATTATCTCTAACATTCATACGTTCTCTAATAGTTCTGGCCATACGTGCCAAACCTACACCAAACTGTGCTGATAGTTGTTCTCCGACAGTCCTTACACGTCTGTTAGATAAATGATCAATATCATCAATATCAGCTTTAGAGTTAATTAATTCAATCAAATATTTTACAATAGTAATGATATCCTGTTTAGTCAATACCTGTTTTCCAATAGGGATATCTAAACCTAATTTTTTATTCATTCTGTAACGACCTACTTCACCTAAGTTGTAACGTTGATCAGAGAAGAACAGTTTATCGATAATACCACGTGCGGTTTCTTCATCAGGCGGTTCTGCATTACGCAACTGACGATAAATATGCTCTACAGCTTCTTTTTCAGAGTTTGTAGGGTCTTTTTGTAAGGTATTATGAATAATCGCATAATCTGCCTGATTATTATCTTCTTTATGTAACAAAATAGTTTTGACATTTGCATCGATGATCTCTTCCACATTATCTTTATCGATAATAGTATCTCTGTCAAGGATAATCTCGTTACGTTCTATAGAAACCACTTCACCGGTATCTTCATCTACAAAATCTTCATGCCATGTATTTAATACACGAGCAGCTAATTTTCTACCTATATTTTTTTTAAGTCCTATTTTTGATACTTTAATTTCTTCAGCAAGATCAAATATTTCAAGGATATCTTTATCTCTTTCAAATCCAATAGCTCTAAAAAGAGTCGTAACCGGTAGTTTTTTCTTCCTATCAATATATGCATACATTACACTATTAATATCGGTAGCAAATTCTATCCATGATCCTTTAAAAGGGATTACTCTGGCAGAGTATAATTTTGTTCCATTTGCGTGGAATGACTGTCCAAAGAAAACACCGGGAGATCTATGTAATTGTGATACAATTACCCGCTCGGCACCATTGATTACAAAAGTACCACTAGGCGTCATATAAGGAATTGTACCTAAATAAACATCTTGAACAATAGTTTCAAAATCCTCATGTTCAGGATCTGTACAATAGAGTTTCAACCTTGCTTTTAAAGGTACACTATAAGTTAAGCCTCTCTCTATACTTTCTTGAATTGTATAACGAGGAGGATCAACAAAATAATCAAGGAACTCCAGTACAAATTGGTTTCTTGTATCTGCGATTGGAAAATTTTCCATAAAGGTATTATAAAGACCTTCGTTGCCCCTTTCATCAGATTTAGTTTCTAGTTGAAAAAAATCTTTAAAAGATTTAACCTGAATATCTAGAAAATCCGGATAATCAGGAATATTTTTTGTTGAGGCAAAATTTAATCTTTCAGTCTGATTTGTTATCATCAATGGACAAAATTTTGATTAAAAAAAGTAATAAAAACGCATAAATTTATTATACGAAAAACGGTTTAGGTCTTTGAGAGTATCTTCTCAAGGCCTAAACCTAATTCTATCAACTTAAGAATAGCTTATTTAAGCTCAACTACGGCTCCAGCTTCTTCTAAAGATTTTTTAAGCCCTTCAGCCTCTTCTTTAGAAATTGCTTCTTTAACATTTGTAGGAGCACCATCAACTACTTCTTTAGCCTCTTTAAGACCTAAGCCTGTTAGTTCTTTTACTAGTTTCACAACAGCTAATTTAGAAGCACCAGCATCTTTTAATACAACTGTAAATTCAGTTTGAGCATCTTCTGTGGCAGCATCTCCACCTCCGGCAGCATGACCAGCTACAGCTACAGCTGCTGCTGCAGGCTCAATACCATACTCATCTTTTAAAATAGTAGCTAATTCATTAACTTCTTTAACTGTTAAGTTAACTAATTGTTCTGCGAATTGTTTCAAATCTGCCATTTTTCTATCGTTTTAATAATTTGTAATATATAATTTATAAGTGCGTACACGGTTTTGATTATCCTTCTTTTTCGGATAATGTTTTAATGATTCCTGCTAATTTGCCACCGCTTGATTTCAAAGCAGAAACAACATTTTTAGCAGGAGATTGAAGTAATCCGATAATTTCTCCGATAACTTCTTCTTTAGATTTAAGAGCAACTAATGCATCTAGTTGATGATCTCCAATAAATACAGCTTCACTAATATAAGCTCCTTTTAAGAAAGGCCTATCAGATTTTTTACGAAACTCTTTAATAATTTTTGCAGGAGCATTACCATGTTCTGCAATCATTATTGAAGTGTTTCCTTTCAATATTGATGGTAAATCACCATAGTCATTATTAGAAGCTTCCATTGCTTTTCCGAGCAATGTATTTTTAACTACTTCTAATTTAATATTTGCTTTAAAACAAGCTCTCCTTAAGTTTGAAGTAGTTTCTGCATTTAAACCAGAAATGTCTGCTAAATAAACAACATTAGTTCCGGCTAACTGTGCAGTTAAATCTTCAATAACTCTTGATTTTTCTTCTCTAGTCATAATAAAAATACTTTAACTTCCTGCTTATACTGCTTTAGGGTCTAAAGCAACACTAGGACTCATGGTACTGGAAATGTGTATGCTTTTAATATAAGTACCCTTAGCTGCCGTTGGTTTTAATTTAATTAACGTTTGAATGATTTCATGGGCATTCTCCATAATTTTATCAGTTTCAAAAGAAACTTTTCCAATTCCGGCATGCACTATCCCGGTTTTATCGACTTTAAAGTCAATTTTACCTGCTTTTACCTCTTGAACAGCCTTTGCTACATCCATAGTAACCGTACCTGTTTTAGGATTAGGCATTAAACCCCTAGGACCTAATACTCTACCTAATGGTCCTAATTTACCCATAACACTTGGCATAGTGATGATAACATCAACATCTGTCCAGCCATCTTTAATTTTTTGTAAATAATCGTCTAGACCTACGTAGTCAGCGCCGGCAGCTGTAGCTTCTGCTTCTTTGTCCGGTGTAACTAATGCAAGAACTTTTACGTCTTTACCTGTCCCGTGAGGTAATGTTACCACTCCTCTAACCATCTGATTTGCTTTTCTAGGATCTACACCTAAACGAACTGCAATATCTACTGACTCATCAAATTTTGCACAAGCAACTTCTTTAATTAAAGCAGAAGCCTCTTTTAAAGAATACAATTTGTTTTTTTCAATTTTTGAGACAGCCTCTTTTTGTTTTTTTGTCAATTTTGCCATATCTTTTTCTTAAATTAAAAAGGAGCATCTCCTGTTACAGTTATACCCATAGATCTGGCTGTTCCGGCAATCATACTCATAGCAGATTCCATAGTGAATGCGTTTAAATCATCCATTTTATCGGTAGCGATAGTTCTAATTTGATCCCAAGTTACATTTGCTACTTTTTTACGATTTGGTTCACCGGAACCGGATTTTACTTTTGCTGCTTCTAATAGCTGGATAGCGGCAGGCGGTGTTTTAACAACAAAATCAAAAGATTTGTCTTTATACACGGTAATTTGTACCGGTAATACTTTGCCGGGTTTATCTTGAGTTCGAGCATTAAATTGCTTACAAAACTCCATGATATTAACTCCGGCAGCTCCCAAAGCAGGTCCTACCGGTGGCGATGGGTTCGCTGCACCTCCCTTAACTTGTAGTTTAACTACTTTACTAATTTCTTTAGCCATTTTTTAAAAAATTTAGCACATCGATCCATTGGAAGCGATTGATGTGGTTTATTACGTAACATTATAATTATTTCATAGAATTCATATCTCTGCAGGAAAGCTCTGCATCTGTCTCTGAAACTGTTAGACCTAAAATTCCCATATATTGTTTATAAAACTCAATTCTATCGAGCACCTGAGGGTCTTTTGCTTGATTTCCAGGACCACACTCCAGTCCTCCATTAATTACATTAATTGTTTTTGCAAATCCTCTATCAGTGTGAATCACCTCGTGACAACTAGGTTTTGCTCCTGCAGGCATATTCCAAAATGAAACTGCAGTCATAAAGGCATTTGTTGCATTTTCTAGAACCTTTTCCGGCTCTCTCAGTAATACATCCTTATCTCCATAAATAATAAAACTTGCAGGTCCATAATTGTAATTCCAGCTTAACTGTATAGGTCCCCTCCCATGATAAGTTTTATTAGGAGCCGGCGGAAATTGTGTATTAGTAAGGTCTGTATAACCGGTACATCCTCCTGATTCACAACCTACTTCTTGTTTAAAATACAAGCCTTTTTCTTTCACAGGATCATTAATATCACCCCCTGTTGTTTCATGAGATATATTAGCTAAAAAAGCGCTTAACTCTTTTTTATCTTTATGGACATCTCCGGAATTCAGGAAACTTGAAAAGTGAACTGTACCAGCTAAAACTTCAGGTCTTGAAATATTCCATGATTCATTATAATCAGATCCTACTATTAATTCCAGACTTTTATGCGTTTGCAAATCAGTCCGTATTAATTTGTATGTATAATCTATTAACCCCCCCTCATCATTTTTTCTTTTGATGATTTCAATTTTAATATTACTTAAAGTATTCACGGCATCCACTAAAGACTGGTAAGAATAAAATTCCGGTCCTGTTTGAGCCAAGGTTAAATCCGCACGATAAGGAAAAAGAACTTCAAACTCTGCTTTAGTCATTAGTTTTTGAAAGCCATTACCTACACCGGGATTATTGCCGGTCCCTCCTCCCGGATCATTGCCATTCCCTCCTCCTACATCATCATTCTTACCACAAGAAATAATCAGACCAATAAAAATAATACTAATAAACAATTTTTTCACGACTATTCTATTTAAATTATACTTTTTCAACTTGCATAAAACTCAATTCCAAAGGTGTTTTCCTACCAAAAATTTTCACCATTACTTCGAGTTTTCGTTTTTCTTCATTAATTTTTTCGACAGTACCATTAAACCCATTAAAAGGACCATCAATAACCTTAATAGTTTCACCTAAATTGAAAGGGATAGAAAGATGATCCGTTTTCACAGCCAACTCATCTACTTTTCCTAACATTCTGTTTACCTCCGATTGTCTTAAAGGTACAGGATCTCCACCTTTTACCTCTCCCAAAAACCCGATAACACTAGTTATAGATCTGATAATATGAGGAATTTCGCCGGTAAGATTTGCTTCAATCATAACATAACCCGGAAAATAAACTTTTTCTTTGCTTATTTTTTTTCCTTCTTTTATTTGTACCACTTTTTCAGTAGGCACAAGCACCTTAGAGATATAATCAGACATTCCAAGTCTGTTGATTTCTGTTTCGATGTAAGCTTTAACCTTATTCTCCTGTCCGCTTACAGCTCTTACAACATACCATTTTTTTATATTATTGTCAGCCATTGCAAAAAAATTAAGCTTTTAACCAATTAAAAAATACACCTAAAACTTTTGCAAAAACAACATCTACTCCCCATGTCGACAAAGCGAATAATATTGAAAAAGAAGCAACGATAATAGCTAAATTTTGTATTTCTGCCCATTTCGGCCAGGTAACATTTTTTTTCAATTCTGAGAATGCTTCTGTAATATAATTGATAACTTTTGTCATTATGTTTTTCTTTTTGCACGGGAGGAGGGATTCGAACCCCCATCAATGGTTTTGGAGACCACTATTCTACCATTGAACTACACCCGTATTAAAAAAAGCCAGTAAAGCATACTCTACCGGCTTAAATATTTATTATAATACTAGTTTACAATTTCAGTAACTTGACCGGCACCAACTGTTCTACCTCCTTCACGGATAGCGAAACGCAAACCTACGCTTAAGGCAATAGGGCTTAATAAAGCCACATCAATAGTTAAGTTATCTCCGGGCATAACCATTTCTACACCTGTAGGCAAAGAAATAACACCTGTTACATCCGTTGTACGTACGTAAAACTGCGGACGATAATTATTATGGAATGGGGTATGACGTCCACCTTCTTCTTTTTTCAAGATATAAACCTCCGCTTTAAATTTATCGTGTGGTTTTACTGAACCGGGCTTACAAATAACCATACCTCTTCTAATTTCTTCTTTTTGAATACCTCTTAAAAGGATACCTACATTATCTCCGGCCTCACCTCTATCAAGGATTTTACGAAACATTTCAACACCCGTAATAGTAGATGTTAATTTCTCAGCTCCCATACCAATGATTTCAACAGCATCCCCTGTATTAGAAATACCTGTTTCAATACGTCCTGTAGCTACCGTTCCACGACCTGTAATAGAGAACACATCCTCAACCGGCATTAAAAAAGGCTTTGCAACATCACGAACAGGCTCTTCAATCCAAACGTCTACCTCTTCCATTAGTTTTAAAACAGTATCTACCCATTTTTGCTCACCATTTAAAGCTCCTAATGCAGATCCTTGAATTATAGGTCCATTATCTCCATCATATTCATAGAAACTTAACAAGTCTCTGATTTCCATTTCAACAAGTTCTGATAATTCAGCATCATTTACCATATCCACTTTATTCATGAATACAACAATTCGTGGAATACCTACCTGACGACCTAAAAGTATATGCTCACGAGTTTGTGGCATCGGACCATCCGTAGAAGCAACAACCAAGATAGCACCATCCATTTGAGCAGCACCTGTAACCATGTTTTTTACATAATCTGCGTGACCGGGGCAGTCAACGTGAGCGTAATGACGATTTGCTGTTTCATACTCAACGTGAGATGTATTAATAGTAATACCTCTTTCTTTCTCCTCTGGAGCGTTATCAATCTGATCAAAGCTTTTTGCCTCACCTAAACCAGCATCAGCTAATACTTTAGTAATAGCAGCTGTTAAAGTAGTTTTTCCGTGATCTACGTGCCCAATTGTACCTATATTTAAATGCGGTTTGGAACGGTTAAAATTCTCCTTTGCCATTTTACTTAATTTTAGTCTTAGTTATATATTAGTGTTCAAATTTTTACTTTATTTTGAGCCAATGACGGGAATTGAACCCGTGACCTCTTCCTTACCAAGGAAGCACTCTACCCCTGAGCTACACCGGCAAAATTGATTTTGGATTAATTTTTAAATCAAAAACCGGATATCAGTACTATTTTTACAACTTTTTATAATAAACGTACTTTAATTTTTTAATCGTGGGGAGAGCAGGATTCGAACCTGCGAAGGTTACCCAGCAGATTTACAGTCTGCCCTCGTTGGCCGCTTGAGTATCTCCCCTAAACCATTTTATTTAATCTTAACGAAAGAACTGAGCCACAAAAGAACCCAAACCCACGACCTATCAATTAAAAATCGCTACTCTGGAAATCTATCTATATTTGGTATTCCAAATAGAAAAATCTGCTATTTCCACAAAAATACAAATGTATTAAATCTATTTTTTAAATCAAAACTTTTTTTGATAAAAAACAAACTATAGATGCGTTCTTACTTTTTCTTTCCTTTTAAGTAAAATTCGCTCTAAAGAAGCTGAAACCAAATCTACTCCTTCTTCAAATTTTTTACATTGTTTTTTAACTATAAATTCATCTCCGGGAACATGAATCTTAATTTCAACTATTTTATTCTCTTTATCACTTGTATTTTCAACTTTTAAAAATACATCTGCTGAAATTACCTTATCATAATATTTACCTAATTTATTCATTTTGTCTTGAATAAATTCTGTCAACTTTAAATCAACATTAAAGTTAACTGCTTGAATATTTACCTTCATAATCAAATACTTTATGGTTAAACATTAAATTATTATTTGTTCCTTGGATGTGCTTTCCCGTAAATTTTTTTAAGTTCAGAAAGACTACTATGGGTATAAACCTGTGTTGAAGCTAAACTTGAATGCCCTAATAATTCTTTCACTGAATTTAAATCTGCACCATTATTTAACAAATGAGTCGCAAATGTATGTCTTAATATATGTGGACTCTTTTTTTTCTTTTCTGAGACTCTACTAAAGTAATCATTTATTAATCTATAAACAAAAGAATCATATAATTTATAGCCTTTTGACGTTAGAAAAAAAGAATCCTGATCTACTATCTTATTCAAACCGGATCGTTCTGACAAATAAAGACGAAACTGCTCCACCACTATGGGCAAAATAGGCAATATTCGTTCTTTATTTCGTTTTCCAAGCACTTTTAACGTACTGTTCGAAAAATTAACATTATGTATTTTAAGATTGATCAACTCCGCTCTCCTGATCCCTGTTGTATAAAAAAGATCAATAATTAATTTATTTCTAATTCCCTCAAAAGTGTTAGGGAAATTTTCCGAAGCTAACATTTTTTCAAGTTCTAATTCCGAAAAAGGGGTTTGAATTTTTTTAGGTGCCTTTAAGGGTATGTGTTTTGACAAAGGACTTACCTTTATTGTCTTTATTTTAAGTGAAAATTTATAAAAAGCTTTTAAGGATGCTATTTTTCTGTTAACTGAAGTATTAGTAATACCGTCATCTATTAACGACACTATCCAACTTCTAATTTGGCTATAATTTGCAGATACCAAGTTCGTTTTTTCATAATGCGATAAGAGAAATGTTTCAAAAGAGATACAATCTTTTATATAAGCATTAATTGTAAGAGAAGAATAGTTTTTCTCCATCTGTAGATAAGCCTGAAAAGCATCTTTAATCGTATTCATAAAAAAACCGCTAGTATACAAAGTTACTGAACTTTATAAACTAACGGCTATATCTTAAAAAAAATATTATTTTTCTAAATTTTCTTTCATATTTTGAATATAAGCTGCTTTTTGAATTTTCATTCTATTCAATACAGAAAGTTTCGTGAAATGTTGACGAGTTCTAAGTTGTTTAACAACTCCTGTTTTCTCAAATTTTCTCTTATAGCGTTTTAACGCTCTATCTATATTTTCTCCGTCTTTAATTGGTATAATCAACATAATATAACACCTCCTCTCGTTTAGGCTGCGAATGTAGAAAATATTTTGAATTATAGCATATAAAATCTAAATTATTTTACAATGTACATCTCTATAAATTTTTGATAGTGTCTGTACTTTTATCTACTTACTAAAATATATCTCATTTTGTTGCTACCTTCACACCTACTTTGAAGCATACATTTTTACCATAACACTATTAACAATTGTGATTCGTTATAATTGCACTTCGTTTTACAAATAATTTTCTATAATTCTAAATACAAACTAATTATTTTTAGCTTATCTACAGGGAATTTATCAATTTTAACCAGATCATTAACATCTTGTATTCTATTATTCATACTTCTGTAAGTAACGATTTCTTTTGCTAGCGCATAGCTGAAATAAGGAAATGCAGCTAATTCTTGTATTGAAGCAGTATTAATATTTATCTTTTTAATATATGGATATTCAATAATTTTAAAGTGTTTATTTAGATT
The DNA here is from genome assembly GCA_002738285.1 of Holacanthella duospinosa. NCBI lineage: Eukaryota > Metazoa > Arthropoda > Collembola > Poduromorpha > Neanuridae > Holacanthella > Holacanthella duospinosa. The sequence continues at coordinate 6,288 of NIPM01000971.1, read as the reverse complement.
TTCGATTACTTCCGGTGATAATCCCCAAATATCATTTAATTGTTCCATGTCAACAAAAACGCTAAGTGCTTTTCTTTGTCTCAATATCCGCTCTGATAAAGAAATACCAATACCATAAGCACGCATCAAATCTGCTTTAGTAGCATTATTAATATCCATAACGGCTATTTTTTTTTCTTTTTTATTTTCAAAAAACAGAGGATTATCTTTCTTCTTTTCTTTATTTTTTACCCAATCCGGAAATTTAAATTGAGGAGATAATATTTCTAAAAGAGAATCTGATATCTGCGTTATTTTTTGAAACTCTTTAGCTGAATCGACATACTTATTCATTTTTCTAAACGCTAACAAACGATCTATTTCCTGAGTAGTCATCCCTAAGCTATAGCCTTTGAAATCATTAATAAAATTAGGATTATAAGTTTGTTGTATTAAAGATAAATTTTCTTTAACTAATTTTAAAGAATCTATTTCTTTTTGAACAGAGAGCCATTCTTGTTTTTCAGAAGTATCTTGTTCAGATCCGGTAAAAGAAACAGCAAAATAAATTGTCTGAATTACTACAATTATGGTCAACAATAAAAAAATACCTCTTCGCTGTGGTGAAGTAAACTGAAAGCCTGATTTCAATATATTAAAATCCATATTTAAAGTAACTTACCTATTCATAACAATAAAGTAAATCATTTATAATTAACATTAATGGCTTACTCTACAAATCAAAAACAGAACTGCGTTTAGCATAAAACATATCTTTTAACTTTAACCAAAATGCTAAAGTCAGATAAACACCAAACCATAATCCTACTGTAAAAAATGATATATAAATAAAAAAGAGCCTAACACTACTGGCACGCATTCCTAATTTATCTGCTAATCTGGAGGATACTTGAAAACCGTGTTTTTCAAAAAAATAACGCAAACGAACAACAAGAGACATTCTTAAATTATTTAGGTTATACACTTCTAAAAAAGTAAATTTAATGAATTTATATTCATTTTCTTAATGAAAAGAAAAATTCAACAAACGCTAGCCTATATCAATTGTAAAATTAAAGAGATTTAATGTTTTCTTTCCCTACTCTGTTTCTTACTATATAAATATAGTATTCTTATTAAACTAAATTATAATCTTTTTGATATTCTTTATTTTAGTAAAGAAATACCTATAGCACATTGTAAACAACGACTTTGATTACAATATTCGTTTTTTAACTGCAAAAGTGCTTGTGTATCAAATGCATTTTCGACCGTTATACCGTAAAATTTATATTTATTAATAATAGTATTTTGTTCTGCCGATACTTCTCTTAACAAGCTAATAAGATCCTCCATATTATCTTTCCCTAAGCTTTTAGCATAGGCAAATTGTATAGGAACAATTGTATTGATGACTATTAAATCGATGAAAGAAACGGATAATGTTTTTTTCTTTCCGGCACTTTCTCTATCAAATTGATAATGAACCTGCCAATATGGAGATACAGCAACGTTAAACAGATCATAAATCTCTTTTAAGGTGTAAGTTTGAGTAATTTTAGAAAAAAGATTTTTATGCCGATAATATAACTGAGCCAGTTGTGAGAGGCGAATCGTTGGAAAATTACTTGGTCGATGCTGATAAAACTGAACTGTATCTATATGTACTTTCTGTAAATTATGCTTATAATAAATAAATTCCCATCGTCGTTTTAAATCTTTAAAATAAAGATCTTCTTTTTCAGTGTCTAAAAGTCCTAATCGCCCAAAAAATATAGCTTCTAAATTTTCTTGCTCATTTTCTTTTTTAACGATCGAAAAAGGAATAGACCGAGCCATCTTTAAAAATAATTCTCCATTTACGTTTAATCCAAAGTTCTTTGCTAAACTGTAAAACAAAATTGTTTCCCAGTCATTAGAAGTTTCTTTCATTAACTTATGAATAGAAATTGATTTTCTTTCTAGTCGTTCAACAAATAATCGCTCCTGCCATTTCTTTAATACAAACGTATCTACATTTTTTAGCTCTTGTTCACAATTCACCCATGTTTTAGCCGTTAACAAAACCTGATAATTATCGCAAATATTCTTTGGTACATAATTTTTTAATTCCAACACAGCAATTTCTGAATTATCGCTTCTAAAGACTGCCATATCATGCTGCCAGACAACATGCAGAATTACATTTTCATACGCTTTATCTGTTTCGTGATAATGCACATACCAATCTGAGGATTTTGAATGAATTTCTATATTACCTGCCCACTTTTGATCTCCTATAACTACTTTAGCATTAAAAAAATCCGGACCGGCTTTCTGAAGATACTGTCCGGTATCTAACAGCATTATTTTCTCTCCTTGAACGGTGATTAAATCTGTTGTATCAAACTTTTTATATCTCCATATATAATGTAAAAACGCTTCTTTCATTTTCACTTATGTTGAAAATGCAATATACTTAAAACAACACGGAATACTATTAATATATTTTAATAAAAAAATTGAACAATACAAATCATTTTATGATACGGGATTATAAATACAATTTTATAGAATATTATTTGACTTCGGTAATACATATTCGGTAATACTTGTTATAAAAAACAAATACAATACTTCAGAACCAAATATAAATAAGCGATATGCCTGATTCGCAACACTATTATCTTTTTATGCTTTAAAATAAAAAAGTATCATTAATTGTTTTAATGATACTTTTTTAATAATGAACAGTATTTTATTTTCTATATCTGTTAGTACTTCCTGATTATCCTTATTAATCAGCCTGAAAGCTTTTCTCAGTCTTTTTTAATGATCAAAACGGCTCTCATAATCCTTTAATTATCAGTATTTCTGCAATATTTTTATCTATTACATAACTACAATAAATTCTGATTCATCTACTGAACAAAGCTGCAGATCAATTCCGGTATCTGTGTAATATTTTATATTTACGCATACGTTCTATCACAAATGAGGCTAATTCCTCTGTACACAATCAATCACTTATCAGTCTGAACTTTAATTAAATCTATGCTTTTGTGAGATCTTCATCTAAAAACCGTTTTTCCCGCATCCAATCGTCGTTAAACATTTTTCCTACATAACGGCTACCACTATCATGAAAAAGAACTACAACAACATCTTCCGGCTTAAAATGCTCTTTCAGCTGTAATAATCCTTTAAGAGCCGCACCGGCAGAATTACCAACAAATAAGCCCTCTTCAAGTGCTAATTTACGCATATAAACTGCTGCATCCTTATCAGTTACTTTAGTAAAGCCATCGATTAAAGAAAAATCAACATTTTTAGGGATAATGTCTTCCCCGATACCTTCCGTTATATAAGAATAAATTTCATTTTGATCAAAAATACCGGTCTCATGATATTTCTTAAAAACAGATCCATAAGTATCTATTCCCCAGATTTTAATATTCTTATTTTTTTCTTTCAGATATTTTCCAACGCCCGAAATAGTACCTCCGGTACCTACTCCTGAAATAAAGTGTGTTATTCTGCCTGCTGTCTGTTCCCAAATTTCAGGTCCTGTTTGCTCATAATGTGCTATCGCATTTGAAGGATTATCATATTGATTAACATACCAGGAATTTGGTGTTTCTTGAGCCAATCTTTTAGAAACAGAATAATAGGAACGCGGATCTGTAGGTTCCACATCTGTAGGACATACTACAACTCTTGCTCCTACTGCACGAAGAATATCTATTTTTTCTTTTGATTGCTTATCAGAAATCACACAAATTAGTTTATACCCTTTTACAATGGCAACTAAAGCCAGACCCATTCCCGTGTTTCCGGATGTACCTTCAATAATAGTCCCTCCTGGTTTTAAATATCCACTTGCCTCTGCATCTTGAATCATTTTTACTGCTATTCTGTCTTTTGCAGAATTCCCGGGATTAAACGTCTCCACCTTCGCTAAAACTAATGCTTTGATGTCTTCAATAGTTTTATTTAATTGTACTAAAGGCGTATTTCCAATAGTCTCTAATATATTTTTTGCGTATTTCATTTTAAACCTATCGAATTAGTATTTGTAACTCCTTTGTGATCATAACCACTTTTAGATCTATATCTATAAAGATATATATCGTTAAAATTATATTTTCATTTGTCTGCATTGAATTAAAACAGAAAACCGGTACTTTTTACTCATAATTTCTCAAGAGAAGAAATTCCATACCAAACCGAATCGTATCACAAAATCACGATATGGATAATTAGGTGCTGAATAAAAATCATACCCTGTAAAACTTGAATTAACATGTTCTGCTTTTAGATAAATTCGGGTTTGACGGATCTTAGCATTGATAAAAATATCCATTAGAGGAAAATTTCCTATTTTTTTTTGATTTTGGATGTAAAACTCGCCAATCAAAGGATTATAATTATTTGCATAATATTTTGTGAAATAATTAAATGTTATACCTGTTTGAAAAAAGAGAGCCTTTTTAAAGAAATAGTCTGTATAATATAATGTATTCCTAGTAACAATTTCCGGCACATTCAATATTTGATTCTTCTGACCTACTTTTTGATATAATACTGTATTGTCTAATGCCCATTTTCCTAATCTGAATTCTCTACTCAACTTCAAAGACAAGAAATTAATTGTTTTATCATATTGTTTTGGTGCGACTAACAATACTTTATCGACTGTACTATTATCACTAAAATATAAATAATCTTGTATCATTGATGCCTGAAACGATGCTAAAAACCAACGAGTAATCGCCACTGCCTTAACATTATTAATTTTTTCATTATTGAAATTATTGTACCAATTATAATTAATAAAACTACTTTGATATAAAGTATAATTATTATTTGGTAATTTATTAATATTTTCATAAAATACTAACAATTCATTTTTATCATCTAATTTATAATTTAAAGAAACTTTAAAATTAAATAATGACTGATTTGAAATTGAAGTAGAATAATCCATTTTTCCATTCCATTTTTCTTTTTGGTATAAATACTGCCCTCCTACACTATTTATTTTATCATTCAGATTATTAGGAATTATAGAACCTGATTCATTAGATAAAATAATTCTGTTATAATAATAATTATACCTAAAATCATCCACAAAAAACTGTATTTCTCCCAGACTTACATTCTGATAGGTTGCTCCGATTTTATTATACATTTTATTATATGTTACTGCATCTTGAATATCACTTGTAAAATAAGAATCTCCAAACCTTGTACTTACTGTAGGCTGATTAAATTCAAAAATTTTATTTTCATAATTAAACTGATGGTTGATTTTTAAATTCTTTTTTTCTTCTATAGGATTTAACATGAAAGAATGATCTACAAAATATCGATTCCCTTCTAATTGAGATGAAGCGTCCCTAAAATAAACATTCATACTTCCTCTTTGCCTATAAAGCGCATCACCACTTTCAAAATCCTCATTATTCGTTATTCCTCCATTTTCATTATTCATTATACCTTGTACAGTAATATGTGCATTTAGTTGATATTTATTATCTTCTGTTCTATAGCTTGTTGTAAATCTAAAATTTTTAGTACTCGAAAGGTTATTGATGTACTTTCCTAAAGAGCGCAATCCTTTATAAGCTATTGAAAAGTTTAACCCTCTAGAGGTATTCAAGGTTATAAAAGCATCTAGGGTCTGTCCTTGTTCCATTGCAGATTTATAATACAAATCTGTCAAAGGTGTTGCTACTGAATAGTATTTAATATCTTTTGTTTCTAAAAAATTAAAATGCTTTGCTTTATATCCAAATTCAGGATAAGAAGAAAAATCAGTCAACCCAAAATCTAATGTATTATAAGTATGCCCTTCATTTGCAAAAGGTAATAATCCAAAATTATCCTTACGTAAATAATTGAATTTATATTCTTTTTGAATCGTCAGAGAAGTATCTACAAAAATGGTATCTCTTTCTAATGATATAATCCTATATTGATCTATAGGAGCTGTTTGGGCTTTTATCTTTGCCTTCTCTTTTTCAGATTTCTCGCGCAAGCTCAATTTTTTAGTTGTATCTCCTTTTTCCTCCGGCTTTTGCTGTGCGAATAAAACGGTGGAAAAAAAGAACAAAAAAGTAACTATACATTTCTTCATCATAGACAAAATACCAATACTATTTAGAGCAAAGATAATTTTTTTCAAGCAATAAAAAATCATAAAAATCAGCACAAATTAAAGAACAACATCTATAAGAAGCTAGTCTTTTTGCTTATTAAGACCGTTGCAGGGTATTTTATAATGTAATTACTTGTATAATAGTATATTAATTCTTATATTTAGGCTTA
>NIPM01000970.1:0-34873 GCA_002738285.1 Holacanthella duospinosa | reverse complement strand
CGTTAATTCTTGTTTCAAGTTTCTTTAATTTTCTTCTTGTCATACCAAATAAGCCTTAATACCTTCTGCTAAGTATTTGAAATAAAAGTGAACAATTTTGCGGTATTTTAGAATGTTCTACAATGAAAATTTTGTANCCTTCTGCTAAGTATTTGAAATAAAAGTGAACAATTTTGCGGTATTTTAGAATGTTCTACAATGAAAATTTTGTAAATTTGGGACAAAATTTTTGAAGCCTTGATTATAATTCCAAATAGAACTTTTGCAAAAAATGAATTGCATTATAAACATAAAGAAAATTACAATTCTATACAAGAAAGTATTTATAATTTAAAACAGTTTTTCTTAAAATTTATTGGATTTGTTTTGATATTTCTCCAGTTAATTCTCTGTCTTATAAATAGGATTGAATTAAATTGATGTGAAAAAATGAATGAGAATCTAGGCAACAATTTATCAAAAAAATAATGGTTTTATGGCTTGCTATTGTTCTTATTCGATAAAGGTGAGTGAAGTCTATAAGGAATTGAAAGCAAAAATATCATAAATCATGTTTTATTAATCAAAATATACATAAAATATTGAAAGCTAGAGTCAGCTAGTTGCTAGAATGTGGATTATTTAGGAGTACTTATATATGGCTTAGGACTATCTATTTAATCTTACTCCTTATACTGTTTTCATTTAATCTATTTATACATAAAATCTTTGAATTTATTTGTTTTTATTTTTCAAAAAGAATAGAAACATCTTTCGAAAATTTTGTCCCATTTAAAAAATTCAACAAAACACAGAATCACCTATTTTCAACTTTGAGTAATCATATCTCTATCAATATTTAAATAGATCTATAATAATTGGATAAGTTATAGAAAAAGGCTGTATTTATTTATTATATGAGTATTAGCTTGCTCGAACTCTTACTCATTCATGAATTACAATTTAAGTTCGAATTTCCAAAACACTGAATCACTTTTGACGGGCAGTGTATATTTTGTAAAAAATTTTAAGGTATATCTTTTTAGTTTGCACACTCATTGGGGATTGAAATTGTCAATAAACAAGTGCCATTTTTAGAGGCTTTTGATGAATATTTTTGGCCAGATAAGAACTTTTTGAATTATAATCTTATCCAATAATATTAAATTATAATTTATCAATAAATCCGAAGACCATTATGAAATAATTTAAAATTCAATGACTGAATATTGAAATATTACGATCTACCGTAAATGTCTAATTATAATACTCTATTCAATTATAAGCCCGTGCTCGTTTATAAGACCGAAAGTAAATTCTTAAATACGTGTTTCTTAAAAGTCAGACCTTATTTTTAGAGAAATATATTTATTTAGAAGTACTTTAGGTAAGATTTTATAATGATTTCATTATAAATGTTTTTCAAAAAAAACGACAAAAGTCGTCAAAAAATCTCTCTTGAGATGCAGTTTTTTATATAAGATCTGAGTCTTATAATTGGACATTTACGGTAAATAAGTTTATTTAAAAACATTTCTACTGGGAGGCTCTCTTTATCTAACGCATTAAAAGGTATATTTTAAGCCAATTTTTGATGTTACACCTGCTCCATTTCTTAAATGGCTAAAAATTTTATAAACTAACACTGGAAATAAGATAAAGCAAACTATGATGTCACCCATTACGAATAAGTTCAAATATTTGCTAAATGTGGACTTGTTTTTTGACACTATCTTTCCTAAAAACAATTTTTCCTTAGCTTCTAATTTCAAAATTAAAGTGTTTTTTGAAAACCAAAATTTCGGGCCTAAAATAATATCTACAAAATCAATCAATAAAATAGGAAAATACCAAGACCATTAATACATTGTAATTGTATTTCTCCAGTAACTATATTAGTGTGATATTTGCATCCTTTCTGCGATGCAAATGATGGTAATTTCATACCTTTCCCACGTGATTCAGTGATTTCCGTTGAAAACCTAGGGATATTGAAATGGACATTATAATCCAACTTTTCAGTATTATTTGAAATAATTAAAATATCTATAAAAATCAAATCCAAATGATTAGAATACTCTTTGATTCATCTATTTTGATCACTTCATTTTGTCCCTTTGATTGAGCACATTCATGATTAGACAATATCAGATTCGGAGTTATATAAGTGCCGATACATGAACTATTATTATTAGATAAGTAAATAAAGTTGTTGATGGCTGATATGGAGTTTACTAACAGAAATTTCATCTATATAATTGATTTTTTCTTAGCAAAGCAGGTTTTTATTTGGATTTTTGCATAAAATTAATTTATCTATTTGCATAGCTGGAAATATAATATCATTGGCATACTAGGAGCTAAAATATTATATTAAACGTAACGTTTTTGTTTGATTAAATGCGATTTTTGAATTCTGGAACCTTATAAAATCGGCTCAAAAACATAATCTTTCAAAAAATGAGCGAAGGAGACAGAGGACTAATGAGCACCGCGATGAAATATGCTATGGGAAGTGGTAAGAAGAAACCAACTAGCTCTGAAGGTGGAAACTCCACTAGCGGAGGCGCAGGAGATTTAATGTCTATGGCTACAGGTATTTTAACCGGCAAAACAAAGCCAGAAGATTTAATAGGTAGCTTAATAGGTGGTTCAAAACCTAATAAAAATGATACTAATTCCTCTAATACAGGAGGAGCTAATTCTGGTTATAGTGGTGGTAGCAATTCGAATAATAACAATAATCCGGGATATGGAAATACAGGAGCTAATTCTGATTATGGAAATACAGGAGGAGCTAATTCTGTTTATGGTGGTGGTAGCAATTCGAATAATAACAATAATCCGGGATATGGCAATACAGGAGCTAATTCTGGTTATGGTGGTGGTAGCAATTCTGGCTATGGAGGAGGAAACAATCAGAATCAAGGAGGTAATAATCAGGGTTATGGGGGTAATCAAAGTTATGGCCCTGGTGGAAATCAACAAGGTTATGGCTCCAATAGCTCTGGAGGCAATCAAGGTTATGGAAATAATAATAGTCAAGGATATGGATCAGGCAGCAATCAAGGTTATGGAAGTAATAGTCAAGGATATGGATCAGGCGGCAATCAAGGTTATGGAAGTAATAATCCAGGAACTAGCCAGGGCTATGGATCTAGTAATTCGGGAGGTAACCAAGGTTATGATTCTAATCAAGGTTATGGAAACAACGATAGTCAAAATTATGGATCCAATAGCAATTCAGGATATGGAAACAATAATTCTGGTTATGGCAATTCGGGGTATGGAAATCAAGGTAAATGAATATAGTATTTATTTCTAGGCTATGGTCGTTAGATTAAAAATACTTTTTATTTATAAATAATCATTTTCTTACATAATAAAGCCAATCCATTAATTTACCAAACCCCTCTTTCACTTGACAATCCACCGAAATGATATCAACCCTCTGCTCAGTGATGTGATCTAATCTTAGCTTTTCAATAATGTTTGAGTTGGATAATATATGTGTGTTAGGAGGCGAAGATTCTGGATATTTGTGAAATTTATTGATTAAGATTAGGAACGGTAAATCTTTCAGACATTCACTATCTAATAATTTATGTAACTCATTCTTAGCTTCATTGATTTTATTGTCATCCAAATTGGTAATAACAAATACCACACCATCTGTATATTTAAAAACTAAAAATCAAATTAAAATGGAAATACGATGTCTCCATAAATCTCGAGTATATTCTTTACCACTAGGTTCCCATAATTCAATATTCTTGTTTTTATATTGTATAATCTCTACATTAATACCTAAACATCAATTAACCACAATTACCTAAAGTTGTTTCCACTTCGTCTGTTTTTTGCTTCAATCTATATAAGAGTGTAGTTTTACCACATTCATCCAGGCCTAATAATATTATCTTGGTCTTCTTTTTCGAATGGAAGGACTTCATGATTTTGTTCATTGCAAAGTTTGAAAATATTCTTTTTGAGACTATTTAAAGTTCCGAGCTATTAAGATTATGTGTGACCACAATATTATGCCCGAAAAGTGAGACATTGAAAGTAATCTTTTGAACTAGATCAAATCAAATTAACTGATATTTCATTCAAATTTTCTTGATTTTTCGGTCAAAAAAGTTCTCTTTTATTATTTCAATTTGACTCAACGACAATCGAAAAAGGACACATAAATTTGCGGGTCAAGGAAATTAAGCAATGGATCTACCATAATTAATAGTGATAGAATCAAATTATATTATTTATGCTAATAACTATTTAACTAGGTCACTTTTGATTGGAGTCTTGATCGTGATTTTTGTTTTCATATGAACTTTCTTATAGAAATAGCAATTTTTTAATAAAAATAAACATTTTACAAAAATGAAAAGTAAGGATTATCAAAAAGAGGAAATTATAAACATAGGATCAATACGAAAAATGTTTAATTTTTATTAACAAATCTTAAGTTCCTATAATATATTTTGTATTTTTCAAAAATGGATGTATTCTTAAATACTATGACGACTGTGAGGTTCGAACTCACGCCTACAATGTAGATTGCGACCTGAACACAACGCCTTAGACCACTCGGCCAAGTCGCCTTTAAAAGACCATGATGTAATGATCAAGTCCTATATATACCATTCGTATTACTCGCCAAAGGTTTCTATGTCCATTATTTTAATCCCTTTAACCATTTTATTTCCTTATGTTTTTTCTACGCACGTTTCAAACTTCAATCCAATTTCTCCACTTTTCAAAAATGGATAAAGAAAGCAAAACGTTAACAGTTATTATCCATGACATTGAAAGAAAGTTGAATCTGACCAGGGTTGAAGAACGAAAAATCAGAATATCTAGTTTACCTAGTTATGCGAGTAAAAAAGAAATTCAATTCTTTTTTGGACAATTTGGCCCCATTTCTGATCTTAATCTCCCTAATCCTTACAATGCACCTGTGAAATTAGATACTTTTAACAAGATGAGGACTATTACGATGCTTAAGATGGTCAAACAAAGCGATAGGTTTAATATTATTAATGGAGATGAAACTGTTTTGATTCAATTCAGAGATTCAAAAAGTGTGGATAAAATATTTCAAAAATCCGATATACTAGTTTGGGATTTAAAACCTAAATCAATAATATCATGTATATCTTTAGTTTGGTTTATTTGTAGACTGGCCTCGATATAAAGCAGAATCTCAATTAGATCCTAATTTGATTAAATCGTATGTAGATGAATACGTCCATGAATACGAAGCATATCTAGATATAAAGAAAAAACGAGCCGAAGATGAAAAGGTCGATGAAGATGATGGATTTATTAAGGTTGATAATGAAGAAGCTCCGAAAGCTATCAAGAAGAAAAAGAAAGAGATTAAAGGGATTGAAGGATTTTATAAGCAAATTGATCAGAAGATGGATTTAGATAGTAAGTTTTATTTATAGATTTTTTAGAGGTTGATAATATTAGGAAGAAGTTTGAACAAGATAAAGCTAGAGTTAAAAATGCTAAAAAAAATAGGAAATTCAAGGCTTATTAAACATATTTTATTTATTTTTTAACGATTTCTCTTTGGATATAGTTAAATATTGATTTTAAATGGATAAGTTCATTTTCTAGTACCCAACTAAATAGATTTCCTGACTTTAGAACCTCACAAGGGCCTGAGACCTAAACGTATGGTTATGGAGTTGTAATGCAATAAGTTGATAGCTAATGATGCCATAGAATTCATTAATTAGAAGCATAAAGTCCATTAATAGATTTTGTAATGAATTTTTTACATGACTTCGAAGATTTTTCTCGCGGTTCCGTAAATGGAATCGATTCGATGGAAACTTCTAAATCGGAATATTCCATTAGATAGAGCCAATTAAAATGGGCCTTATAGAAATAATAAGGGACATGGTATATTCATGCATGATTATTTGCCCTATTTTGTCTAATTATTTTGGTTGAGATTTGCCCAGGCCTTCACAACTTTTCTAGTCAATGCTCATTCAGTCTCAACCAAAATACTAACAAAGGATTAGCGAAAAGAGCGCATGAAAAAGATAGCAAAATTTCATATGGAACTTTTAAAATGACCAGGTACCTGAAACATTATAAATACAGGGCTGCTTCAGCTTTCCAACAATGAATTCGAACAACAATAATAGTTATGAAGACCCTTTCATGTTCTTAAAATCCAACGATTACAATACTTTACCAATTTCCCAGCATTACAGCTACAACAAACACATTTCTATCGAGGACGGCAATATCGGAAGAAAGAGAAACAGAGCTTCGAGTAAGCAATTGGAGGTTTTGGAGGCAAGCTTCAACAAAAACGCCAACCCAAACACCAAAACTCGAGAGCAATTGGCGCGCCAGCTAAATATGACCGACCGATCGGTTCAGATTTGGTTCCAAAACAGAAGAGCCAAGGTAAAATTAATCAAAAAGCGAAACTACATGTTGCAGGAAGAAGCGATTAAACATCAAATCAGTTACACTGATGGTTATCAAGCCACCAGATTAACCGACTCCACCAGTATCAACAAGAATCTGATGGGCTATTTATCCTCCAACTTTCTATCTGTCGGCGGATGGGTCCGTACCAACACTAACGAAGACCTAGAAACTTACTACAATTTAGCTACCAGAGTCTTGGGCTGGAAAATCAAATATAACACCGAAGAATTCAAGATGGAAATTCAATTCAGTAGCATCTCAAGCATCCACTTCATTAATGAGAAAAATCAGTTCAATGAAGAGATTGGCAAAATCATCATCGACACTAATCAAATTCCAAACTTTTTCTTTAAGTCTGGCAACGAATGGGCACCATGCCAAGATTTCACCATGAATAAACAAGCTACTAAATTCTTCAAGTATTGTATTTATGGTGATTCTTTGAAATTTCAAAATGAATTGTTCCTCTTAGCCCAGAAAGATGTCAATATCTGCAATTTGACGAATGTACATGATTTGAACCCTAACCAACGCACCACTTATTCCAACTTTAATTCAGAGTTCAACTTTACGTCGATCAATAACTTATAATTCATCTGAATAAATTTTTATTTTTCAAACTCTTCGACTTTATGCCCCAGTCCAATGTTGGACAAATAACTTGGGATTTAACTTTTAAATTAAAAGAAAAAGAAAATCAATAACTAAATGATCAAAGTAAACAATCTACATTTAAAATTATATCAAAACATTATCAACAGCAAGATCGAAAGCGCCCCAATCCAAGACATCGAGAAAGACCTTAAAGATGGAGTCAAGTTGGAAAAATTAAATGATCAAAAGCTAAACATCATTAAAGAACAAACTTTGAAAATTCATAAATTAGAAAACTTAACCAAACTAATGTATCATTTAAAAACAAACAATGTCAATTTAATCAACATTGATATCTATAATGAGAATTCGAAATTAACCCTTGCTTTGATTTATAACATTATTAATAAGTTTATGATTGATAACATTAATTATGAAGCACTAAATGGAAGAGATGCTTTATTAGCATGGTGTCAAGATAATACAATTTATGAGATCAAAGATTTTAGCCAAAGTTTCAAAAACAGTCTTGCATTTTGTTCCTTACTCAACCGATTTTATCCTGACCTAATAAATTATGAAGGAGTAAAAGAGATTAGTATTAAAGATATTTTAGAACTTGTATTCTCAACATGTGCCAAGCTAGGAATCCCACGTTTGTTTTCGACTGAAGAATTTATGGAATTTGAGGATGAATTCCCAGTCATCGTCTATTTGAGTCAATTATACAACTTTTTCTCTAAATTCGATAAGGAAGTCGAGGTCATGAATTATTTTCATTCGATAACCACAGTCAAAGAACTTCATGCTCGTTATAACTTCATCATCGAAATCTTGACTTCAGACATCCAACTTGTAAAGGATCAAATCGAAAAGGTAATTATTGATCAATTAGATTATCATGGCATCTTGAAGTTTCGTGGCATGTTTTATTATAATCATCAAAGAGAAGTTAAGAAGATGCATTTAAAGTTGAATGAAATAGTATTGGAAATAATTGATAAAGCAGACCATTATAATATCCTCATCCCTTCTCATAATTACTTGGATCATGTGGATTTATTAGTAAAGGATTTTCTCCTTTATTTGAACTCATTTTGTACCAAGATAGAAGAACAATACTCCAAATTAGAGCAACGGTTTTATACCAACTTGGATTCCTTATTAGGGACTTTGAAGAAGGAAAATGTCATAACCAAGAGGGAAGCCATCTTGGTCGAGATAGAATCATTGATGTGTTTAAAATCAGATATCAAACCTAATGATAAGACTTTTCAAACTTTCTTAAAGGTCAAAAAAGAGCTTTCCTCCCAATCCAAGGTTAGATTAATCTATCCAGTCGTTCCTATCAATACATTTTATAAAAAAAACAATGTTATATTATTAATGTTTGGTGTGGTGGCTGAGCTAGTTCTGAATACTTATTTTTAATTAAATTGTACAATGTTCTAATCTTAATGCGCTGTTTTGATTGAGATTTTATAGAAACCTTTTTTCAAAAAAATCTCCTCAATGTTGAATGCACTGAACCAAATGTATATGAGAATTTCTGTTTTCATGGAATTATTCTTTTATCTTTATAATTTCAAGGGATTTTATGCCCCAAAATCAATACTTAAAATAAACTTTATACTCTAATTTGTAATTCTTAAGATGTTATTTCCTTTCTTTCAATTAAATGAAGCAAACTCCCAAATGATTTGTCTCAGTTGTTCAGAGGATCTCTTCTTTTTCCTCAAATTTGAATACTATAGGGTGTTGAACATTTCCCATCAGCTAAGTTCGAAGCATCCTAGTAAGTATATAATCCATAAACATCTTTATAAACTGTATGATACATATCGAATCTTAGACAAGAAGAGGTGGTAGATATAACTCCTTTGAGGAATTTTATATTGTTTAGCTGTGTACTTTTTGTATCTGTTTTCTTGATATGGCACAAAATTTTTGAAGCCTCGGTTATAATTCTTTCATATTAATGCATCATAGTGAAAATAGGTTGAGGAAGCAACTAAAATGGCAAAAAATATAACTAACAGATATTTTATGGACAGTAAAGTTGATAAATACATGAATTTATTTTCATTCTTACTATTTTATGCATTCAAGAAACTAAAATTCATCGACTAATTAGAATAGATTTATGTAAGAAAATTTTCTCCCATATACATAGGAACTGCATTGTCTGTAAAATACTACAAAAGTCATCTCACAGAAACCGATAGTTCAATCTTAAGAAACTAGTGAGGATCATCTATCACAGAAGTCTGAGCAATCTAATCAATCTAAGCCTCAGAAATATCAAGAACTACCAAGTTATTATCAAAGTTGAACGAAGTCCTTGTATTCAATAAATATTGTTTAAAGTGTATGGAAATTCCTTATTCTAAAAACTTCTATTTGAATTAATCATTGTAGACTTTTCGTCAAAATGACAACCAAAAAATCCTCAAAAGCCTCCATGAAAATATGGAAGGAAATTTTTGAAGAAAACATGATTTTTTGGTTGAAATAGTTGGAAATAAAATATTTAAATATCATTTGGTTGGAATATATATATAGAAATTTTTTATTTTTATCAACCAAAATAGCTATTTATATAATTATTAAAACTTTTCAACCATAGTTCTTCAAGAATTTACTCATTTTATCAACCAAATACATTCTAATTCCTTCAAAAATTTTCTTCCATATAACAAAGAAACTGAAGGAAATTAAAAATGAATTTAACAAAAGAAAGACAAATTGAAACATTGGTCAATTTTATCAATTCGAAACATAACATTAATCAATTGAATCTTTTGTATAAAGATTTGAATATAGGTTCTGTATTACACCAACAGAATAGAAGGAAACTATACAAATGCATCAAAATAGACATACATAACCTCAATAAATCTATCAAACAATTGAATGTAAAAGGTGTAGAAATGGCCAAAATCCATTCTTTGGATTTATTGTTTGAAAATCCTAAATTAACTTTAAATTTGATTTACGAAATCATTTCTCATTGTACATAGGAGCTATTCGATATGTTTCTGATTTAAAAGGAAGTGTCGCTTTATTACAATGGTGCCAAGATCATACCAAAGAACATAATGTTGAAATTAAAGATTTTAACAGTTTTAAAGATGGACTAGGTCTATGTGCTCTTATACACAAATATAACAACAAGCTTATAAACTTCAAAGAGCTTAACTCCGATACTAATAATTTGAATTTGGCTTTTGAAATTGCTGAGGAACTTGGTGCAAATTCTTTATTTAGTTCTTATGAAATGAACAATGATTTTCCTATAATATTGTATCTAGCACAATATTATTATTTATTCAACAAAACATACAATCAAGAAACCGCATCAGGATTTTTAGAAGCTGTTAAAGAAGCCAAAGAATTGAAAGCGAAATACACCAATATCAAAAAAGAAATTCAAGCCGAAATCAGTAAAATTTATCACGAAATCAGATACACTCAATTAGAAGATATTAATTTGTTTGATAAACCATATTATTTCAATCAGAAGAAAGCGATCTATTTCTTACAATTGAAACTGAACGAACTTAGTACAGAAATGGATCAAACTACAGAACCTTATTCGTTACATTTCTATAACTCTATGGATTTAAAGAAGATCGATATCTCTATCAAAGTATTGGAAACTACTATCCAGAGATTTCTGAAAAAACTTGTGGCTAAATATAAAGAATTGAAACAAGGTTTTTATGATCAATTTTATTATCTGTTAGATCATCTTAAAGTGAAGAGATTGTATCTCAAAGATAGGACTTTTGATATAATACGAATCGATGTATCGAAAATACAAGAGATCCTTAACTTAATTTTACGGTTTAAAGATTTGATGGATAATGAACAAACCTCCAAGTTTGAAAAAAAAGTTAATGATGAATATGAATTAGCTATCAAGGAGGCTAAATTATTCATTAAAGCCCAGGATGAATTAATGTCAAAGATCATGTCCGTTCTAACAGAAAACAATCACCCCAATATTGATGAAATTAACCATTGTTATAATCAGATGTGCAATAAGAAAAATAACACTTTGACGTTTAAAAGTTTCAAAAACTTGTTGATTGCTTTGGGATTAAGAGATATTAATCCGAAGATGTTTTATAAAATTACTGATGGTAAAATATTCATGAATTATAAGCAATTCATTATTTTTATTAAGTTGGAGGGTTATTCGAAAGATTATTTATTGAATTCGTTCAGATTGGTATCGGACGATGAAGGAATTGAACAATTCACCAATAGAGGAGAGCTGAATTTCGAAGAATTTGTACAGTGTGTTTTGTGAGTAATAATTTTTTTTATTTTAAACTCAAGACTTTTAGTTATGTTTCTTCACAAATCTAGACATTGGTCCATTTTTAAGCCTTTCGCCATGACGAGATAAAAATCAACCCAAAGGTCATCATAAGTATATAAAAATTCATTATAAAAAAATTCTGATCATCTGTTGAGTATTTATAGCTGTGGTTTGTTTTTAAAACCAAGAGTTACGTTAACCGAACTAAGATTATTCCTTGTAAAGCTCAGAACTACGAGAGCAAAAATTGATGTTTTAAAAAAATTATCTAATAACATTTTACTCATATTTCTAAAATAAAAACAATATATCCAGTCTTTATACACTTCTTTTGCTATTTGAACAGCATACTCGAGAAAAATCGATGTTATTAAAGCAAGCAGGCTTATAAAAGTGATATAAAACCACATCAAGTCATTTATAAATAACATTTCAAAAGAGTACATCAAATAGCACTTTTTAAGAGATATTTTTCCAAATTACAACTTCAAATTTCGATTTTTATTCCATTTATTAATAAAAATATAATGAATAAAGGTTTTATAATAATCTGGGGTAGGATCCGCAAATTTTTTTAAAGATTTAGCGGGCTGCGGGCTCAATGTTTCGGGTTACGGGCCGGGCCGGGCTATTTTCGGGCTATGTGGAACTTTATTTACGTTCAGAGTAGACCTTTTTTTATTCTCTTCTTAATTTAATCATATTTTTAATGAATCTAGATTATTCTCAATCTTGTTCAACCAATTATTTAATAAGCAAAATGGGGACTACTTTGAAGGAAAATAAAGAGCCACATTATTTTCCTTAAATTATAAACTTATTATATTTCAATATTAAATAATGTTTAAAAAATGATTTAATCAAATGCTTGTAGTTTTTCAATGTCATTTATCTCATCTTCATTTATTTCTTCATTTTCAACAACTTTGTTGTTATAACGAATGTAGAGAATATCTTCAACAAAATCATCACTAATACTGGCTCTTAAAGGACTATGGATCAATTTATGCGCACTAAAGCATCTTTCAACAGCTGCTTCATTTATTCAATAGATTTTAATTTCATTGTATGGAACAGTTTCAATCTTCTTGATGGAATAGCTTTTATAATAAATTCTCTATCAGTGGTATATTTTCTAAAATCTGGTATTTTAAGAGCATTTATCCATTTTAATAATATTTCTAACGTTTCATCATCAATTTGTTCAATTCTATTAATATATAAATCCAAGCAGACAATCGGATTTTTAATCAATTTTTTTCTATTTTCTGCAATTTCAACAATTTTATCCAATCCTCTTCCAGATGTCTTAGTAATTGTTTTACAATATTCATCATAAAAAATAGGCCATCCAGCACCATCTTCTTGTGATTTATTAAGAAGATCAATAAATGGACTGAGTGCAGCAATGGAATTGTTTATTAGATTCAATATATCTGTATTTTTATGCTCATCTTCTTTCTTTAAATGATTGGATAGTTCATTAAAGCGGTCATATATACTATTCCATCTAGTTATACAATATCTTTTAATAATCTTCTTTTCAATAAAATCTTCTAAAATAGAGAGACTTTTATTGAGAAACTTTACAGAATTTAAAGAATCTTTGATAATTAAATTCAATAGATGTGCTGCGCACATTAATGGCATAACATTTGGTCGTTTTGAGAAATCTGTATCCATAGCAGCAACCATACACCTAGCATTATCTGTAATTCCAGCTACTACAACTATTTCATATTTGTCTAAATCTCCTAAAAGTTCCATAACCTTTTCTGATATATTATTGGCAATATTGGATTCTAAAATAAAGCTTCTCAAAAAAAACTGGTTTAGAAGGATTAGATAAAAAAATAGTATTATATTTAAGTGTTTATGTTGAGTTTCTGGATTTTTCCAACCATTTAAAGCAATACTAGCCCATTCCCTAACATTTTCTTATTTTTCATTTCTAATGAAGCCATTTTTATTTCTTTCATAACATTTTGTCTGCTACTATATGGAAGACCAAATCCTTTAGTAATAACTTCATCTTCAAAAAACTGCAAAGGTAAAATATGCTTACTACATATTAAAGTATATATACAAGTTCTTATATCTGGTTCTATTCTTCTTTTTTTTGAACTAATTTTATCCCAATAATCAGTTAGCGTCGTTGAATTCTGACTGTTATTTAATGTTTTTGATTCTTCCTTTGCTAATGCTACATTTGTATGCTTATTATCTAAGTGCCTTTTTAAACTCTTCGTCCCTGTTTTTCTTATATTATAGTCAAATTCTAAAGAACACATCTTACATTTTGCAATCTTTTTTATTTTGTCAATATAATAAAAATTAGAATAAGTTGGTGATTACTTATTGTTGAAATAATATCTGATTCCTTTATAATTGATTCCATATATACCTAAAAATTTTTAAAAAAATATTTTTTAGAATTCTAAATTTGCCAATTTTCTAAACTGCTGAATCACAATTAATTAAATTAACTTGATATTTAAAATAATTATATTAATAATGAAAAATATATTAAAAAACAATAATTTAATATACAATATAGACTTTTATATTTACTAATTCCAAATAATAAAGTTAATAAAAATATTTTTGTATGATAATTTGCAAAAAATGAACCTAAAATCTCATTTCAATAATTTATATATGATATACTTTTATGTTTTATTGATAAATGAAAAAAATAGATAATAATGTTAATGTTAGCTGAGTTTATTTAAAATATGTATAGTGAAATTTGGTAAATAAAAATAGAAGGCCCGTATGTGGGCTTCAAACTCAAAAATGCGGGCTTCGGGCTCAAGGTTGCAGGTTTCGGACCGGGCCAGGCTCGGGCCCCACCCCAGGTAATAATTTTCCTTTATAAATTTGTAACTTAAGGTGATTCTCAGAATCTACCCTTACTAATCTAGGAGTAGTTGGATCAAGTAAAAAAAACGCCTTCATGGCGAGATTTTTAACCTGTTGAATGGGGTGGAGTGTTTTAACAACGTTTTGGACCATCTTAAAAGGTATTATGTCCCCCAACGATAATTAAACTGGTTTACATGTTTTCTCTTTTTTATCTTCCTCTTTTATTTTTTATTCTTCTATCACTCTATTAACATGTATTTTCTATTTTTACTATCTTTTGTTTGGAGGTTTTCTGGAGGCGAGATTTTTTACCTGATCTGAGTAGTTTACTATTGATAGTGAAACACATAATTCCTTAATAGGCGAGGTAACTCAGCACTTGGGTAGTAATTTTTAGTGATGGGACATGAAATTTCATCAAATACTTAATAACTTTTTAAAAAGACATTATATCGATTTAATTCTTGAATTTTGATTTTCTTTTTAATAAAAGTATTTATTCCAAAATGTTATGAATGATTAAAGCTTTTTATATGCCAAATTTCATGTCTTTATCTCTTGAAAAGTTTCAATTCGGTCCACGTCGCTGGTCCAATTGAATTTTGATCGATATTTTTGACTTTCATATTTATTTTTATGAATGTATCAAAAGATGCATTGAATATTATATTAAATTTCGTTAGCATTTACACTATATTTATTGTGCAACCGATTAAAATTCAATGAAATTTCATTGAATGAAAAAACATTGATTTTCCCCATCACTAGTAATTTCTAAACTTCTTTATTTTTATAGAGCAAAAAAGTTGAAAGTTTTCAAATATCCAAAAAACAAGTCGACTTTAAATTGGATTTCAAAATATTATTTACAAAACTAGACCAAAAGGTAACCTCCTCAATAGTATTGGAGCCTTTCCTATTTCTTTGTTTTTTTCACGTTACGAAATAATCAAGTCCAAGACCATAATAAGTGTATAAAGTTTCATTCTAATTAAAATAATATCGACCTAAGACGTATTCATAGTAATGGTTTGTTTAATACTAAGATCTAGGTGAGCAGAAAATTCTTTAGATTACATATGGAAGGAAATTTTTGAAAACAGAATATTTTAGTTGATAAAATGAGGAAATTCTTGAAGAATTATGGTTGAAAAGTTTTAATATTTTGGTTGATAAAAATAAAAAATTTCACATATATGGAACAAAATTTTCTTACATAATTCTATTCTAATTGGTCGAGGAATTTTAGTTTCTTAAATGCATAAAATAGCAAGAATGAAAATAAATTCAAGTATTTACTATCCATAAAATAACTCTTAGCTATATTTCTTGCCATTTTAATTGCTTCCTCAACCTATTTTCACTATGATGAAAGAATTATAACCGAGGCTTCAAAAATTTTGTGCCATATTTCAACCAAATGATATTTAAATATTTTATTTCCAGCTATTTCAACCAAAAAATTATGTTTTCTTCAAAAATTTTCTTTCATATGGGACAAAATTTTTGAAACATAATTCTATTCTAATTTTAGTTTCTTGAATGCATAAAATAGTAAATAAATTCAAGTATTTACTATCCATAAAATATCTCTTAGCTATATTTCTTGCCATTTTAGTTGCTTCCTCAACCTATTTTCACTATGATCACTAATATGAAAGAATTATAACCGAGACTTCAAAAATTTTGTCCCATATAGCAAGATCTATACTAACTGAGCAAAACTAACATCATATAGATAGTTGTCGCTATAATAAATCATACTTAACCAAAAAAGAATTGAAAATGTATCAATGAATAAAGTATGTATAAAATGGTAAGAATTCGGTTTATTGATTGATAATTGTATCTCACACAATCTCATATTATATTTCTTTCTCTGTATCTACCACGAAGTCTACATTGTAAAACTACAATAAATAAATACAATTTCATTATAAAAAGCTATTTGATTAAAATGGGGCTTACGGTCCATAGCTTATAGCTTTGGAGAAATACGTCAACCGAATTTAGGAAAAAATTCTTTGCGTGAGAATGAATTATCAAAAATTGAACAAGATTTCTACCCAACTATTTTGGTTTATAGGTTTTGCTACTATTATTACAGTATCTAATCCATTTCTAACCTGTCCATTATCGAAGCCAAAGCTAAATGAAGACGAAGATTTAGAAGAAAAGAAATAATGATTGCGATGTTTTATATTATTAAAATATTATACATACCATTATATTAATGAAACTAAGAGTTTTTTATGTCCTTTATAACTTTGCATTAATACAAATCAGAATGTCAATTAAATTTCCAAAGCAAAATATAGATCTAACACAGCTCTTAAGCATCAAATTTATACCTAGATAGTGACAATATTATGCTTAGGTTTAATTCTAAGTATTATAAATTTAAATCGACGAAATTTAATATTCTTTAATACTTGATAATAATAAAATATAATTTTTATTTTTCAACTACCCTGTTTGAGCACTTTTCGATCCCATTTGTCTTCTTCGTCAAACTTGATAACCAAATCGGAAAGATCAGCTTGCGAGCCTACTGGAATGAAATTAGGCGAAGCACGGGAAAACAATCTACCAACAAAAAGTGTGAATATGAGTGGAAGGATGTGGGGGGGGGGTACTCAGGTGTACGAATCCTATCGAAACCGAGGGGATAAGGTGCTAATTCAAATTCTCTAAAGAAATGCACATAATTTAGTTACTTCATCTTATATTTCTTATTATATTCTTCCCAATACTTAATCCTAGATTCTCGTCTCTTTTCATCATTATACATATTCCTAGCTATGTGATTAGTAATAGGATGATCGTCCTAATAAAAATATCAGGATTATTAGATACAGGATCAAATAAATAGGCGTCTAAATTGTATAATACGACCCAGCCTGCTGTGAAATACAAAAAGCCACGCCAAAAAGGAGTGTTAAATGCTATTAAATTGTATGAAAGGGAAAAGAAATTTACTTTCTTGTTCAAATTCAGAATCTGGTATATCTTCAAACTCACTATTCTTATTACCATTAGATCCAAAACGAATGAATGTTCTTGTCAAATGGTTCTTATTGAACTTTGATTTAAAAATAGTTGTTTTAGGAAGTTTTTGTAGAATTGGTTTCATAAATGACGTAGAAAGATTTTTTAGAAATTCCTATCTTTATAGCCAAAAGCAAGCTAAACTTTGCCAAACAAATGAAATTTTTATTCAATTACTCAAAGAGGTGTCCAATTCTTTATTGATCAAATCCTGGACTCGATCTTTTAGGGGAATAGCTTGAGTAACATCAACAAAGATCAAAGGAAATCTAACCGAAAACCAAAGATACAACATAATAGCCCTATGAAGTGACTCCAGACCTTCCAAATCCATTTCTTGATACGAAGGTACCCATTCCGCTATGAAAATTTTCCTATAATTCTCAATAGAGCCCGCGAACCCAAGAGAGACATCAATAGCGAATTGATCCGTTAAAGGGATGGGTGCATTAATAAACACCATCCTATCCGCAATAGAGAGTTTGAATGATTGGATCAAATCTGCTACTAAGAGTTGCGATTTTGTAAACGCGATAAAGTATCTCGAATCTACCTCAGTCAAGGCCGAAATCAAGATCAAGAGATTTTGAAATTTCAGCTTGGGATATTGATACGCAAAAGATTCAACGATCTGAACCATAGGTTGAACACCGCACTTGATTAGAGGCTGAATTGGTGCTTTTAAAGCTTTACCCAATAATTTCAAGTCATCTTTCCAAAATGTCGTAACCAATCCATCTTCGTAAGTAGTACCAAATCGACCTGCACGGCCTGCAATTTGTTTGATT
The DNA here is from genome assembly GCA_002738285.1 of Holacanthella duospinosa. Lineage (NCBI taxonomy): Eukaryota > Metazoa > Arthropoda > Collembola > Poduromorpha > Neanuridae > Holacanthella > Holacanthella duospinosa. The sequence continues at coordinate 16,810 of NIPM01000970.1, read as the reverse complement.
TGAGGTATTTCCACAGGAGTCATTTGATAACCATCAAATTTCGTCAAAGTATGAAAGATGATTCTTCTGATGTTAAGATTAAGGCCTAAACCGATTGCATCGCTCGCCACAATAACATCTTTCTTTCCTTCGTTAAACAATTTAGCTTGATAAGCTCGATTTTCAGGGGGCAGCTTGCCATATACAACACTGCATTTTAATTGGGTTTGAGATTGAATTAAATCGATATTCTTAAAAATACTTTTTCTCGAAAACGATATTAAACAATCACCTTTCTGAAGTTCCGCATAAGAAGTGAAATTATCATGAGATATTGATAACGGAGTGAGTCGTTCGAATTCATTAACCTATAAATTAGATTTATGATGAGAGGATTATTACTTCAACATCATCACCTAGATCTTTGCAAATGTTCTTAACAATCGGGACAGCAGACGCTTCGCCACATAAATAAATAGTTTTTGCTTGAAGACCTAAACAAAATCAATCAATTTCACAAGCAAATCAATACCCAACAATGCCTTAGTCCAAGCCCAGCCACGTTGAACATCCGATATCAATTGAATTTCGTCAATAACAGCAACCTCAAATTGGGTATTAATATCCACCATCTCTGTAGTACAAGCCAAGATTTTCGAGCCCATTTGTATCTTCTTCTCTTCACCAGTGATCAAATCACATTGTATTCCTTGCTCTATAAATCGAGAACAAACTTCATGAGCTAACAACCTCAAAGGTCCGCAATAAATGCCTTTAATGGTGGATTGATTATGAGTCCAAAAGTTCGGCTCTCCTAGCTTTGATAAAGTTTTTAAAGCCCCATAAGTTTTACCTGAATTAGTTGGCCCTACATTCATGATAATTCGCCTCTTAATTCGTCTTGCTTGCGGATAATCGTGGTCTGGATGTTGAAGATTGAGCTCCTTATTAGTGATTTGGTTTTGTTGAAATATATTTTTCAAGATCGCAATATCCAAAGCGACTTCCCAAAATCATATATGAGGTTGGAGTACTTGATTTTTCTTTCTTATATCGGTCCATTAAATCTTCTCTAATCTTTTTATTCGAATTAAGTTGCTCTAAAAGTTGGCTATAGGTTTTTTGATAAATCTGTTCATTAATTCCTACACAAGATGCTATTTCAATTATCGAAGATTTGTATTTATAAGAGTTTAAAGCTTGATCAAAAGTCAATAGATCTATTAATTGTTATTGAGGCGGAAAAATTAAAAGAAAATTTAAATTATGGATTACCTTTATTTCTTTTCGATGATTGTTTGTTTTCATAAAGGTTTGAGCTATTTTGAAACTTCGAAGAACCTATTAAAAATTAATTAGGATGCAAATTAGGGATAAGATCAACGAAAGATCTTTTCTGTTGTACATGGGTTGTTATATTACCTTTATTTCCATGTCCCTCTTTAGTTTTCCTGGTTGTCTTCCCTCGATGTCGTATTATCTGTTTAACAATCCCCGATTGAATCATTTTAAGAAATGAAATTTCCCAAGCAAGCCAAAAAATGAACTAAATACAAAAGCAATAATTAATAATAACAAAGCGAATTTTACTCTCTATGAATCATAGTAGGAGTAGCTTTTCCGTGAGGATAAATAGTCAAATCCGATATTTCCACATGATTAGGACGATTGACAACAAACACGATAGCATCCGCAATATCCTGAAGGATAAGATTATTAAACCCTTTCTGCAACTCATCCACCTTTTCTTGATCGCCCTGTTCTCTAACTTTAAATAATTCTGTCGCTACAACACCAGGATTAATACTACAACATCGGATATTAGAATCTATCAATTCCATCCTTAAGGCTTTAGTAATAGCATCCACCGCAAATTTAGTGGTGCAATAAACACCTAGATCTGGGCAAATCTCTTTCCAAACACTAGAATCAATATTAATGATCTGGCCCAAAGGGCTCTTTCTCAATAAAGGCATCAAATATTTCGTACAATAAAGTAGACCTTTGATATTCGTATCAATCATTATATTAATATTATCAATCTCAGTCTTCTCAATTGGTTCACTTCCTAATCTAATACCAGCATTATTAACTAACACATCAATCTGGTTAATGTGATCATCTGACAATTTTGATACTACCTCTTAACCATATCATGATTCATTACATCTAACTTGTAAGTAAGTATTTTAATATTTTCATGTTTCTCCTCCACTTCTTTCTTCAACGTTAACAGTCTGTCTTCTCTTCTTGCAGTTAAGTTCAGGTCATAACCCTCCTGTGCAAATGCTATCGAAGTGCTCTGTCCGATACCCGAACTTGCGCCAGTTATAAATACTTTCTTTCGATCAATTGAGTCCATATTACTAAAATTTTGCGTGACTGCTATTTATACCAGGCCGCTGTAATCTTTTGATCATTTTAGTGTAAACAAAGCAACATTGTCCCTAGAGGTGTTCACGGTTGCGACTATTTGTGACTAGTTGCGGCTAAATCGCTAGCCGTGACTAAACACGTGTAGCCATAGTCAGCAGGCTGGAATTTTAAATAGTCATGGCTAGCCATAACTACCCGGCTGAAACTCGCGATTAGTCGCGAATTAACCGATTGTTTTACATAGAATGAAAATCAGATCAAACAATTTATTTACATTTTAATATATATAATTATGTAATAACAGCATTAAAAATTAGTTAGTTTAAATTATAATGAAGGTTTGTATAAATATTTTAGTGCTCAGTTATCCCAGTTTAATAGTTTTTGTTGAGATATTTTGTCGAGATTATTTTGGAATTAGGATCGATATATCATCATCAAACAAGAAGGAAAGCTGTACTAAATAGTTTCTCGTTACAACTAATAGTGTCGATTCTGTTCAAAAGATTTGAACTTTAAAATTATAAATATTTGTTTGGATATTTGACTGCTTTTCTAAACGATTTCGCTTCCTTATCATAAACTGGGATAATTGAGCACTAAAATATTTATACAAACCTTCATTATAATTTAAACTAACTAATTTTTAATGCTGTTATTACATAATTATATATATTAAAATGTAAATAAATTGTTTGATCTGATTTTCATTCTATGTAAAACAATCGGTTAATTCGCGACTAATATATGCGGAAATGAAATGGCCAAAATCAAAATCAGACATTATGAAATCTATGTAAAATAAATTGAAAACAAATTAAAAATAAAAATAAAGTATTTATATTATTTAATTAACTTGTTCCTTACTCTTTCACTTATCGCAATATAATGGCTTCTTTTAAGTGGCCAAAATACAACTTTTATACAAAGTAGTGATCGATAGGTTTCTCACATAAAACTATTTTAAAAATATAAAAAACAAATAATATGAATTGTAAAATAAAGTTCTATATCTTTTTGTTCATTTCGAGTGTTTATTGTTTATTTTATTGAGTCAAATTTGTATACGTTTTCTTAATTTTCTAAACTTTCTCACCATAAATCATATTTGCATCATAGTTAAAACTCTATTAATAATTATAGAATGCATAAAAATCAATATTTATTAAATTTATACTTGTAACCCCATAATTTAATATTTAATGCTCGATTTAAAAAAATTGCAATTTTTTTCACCACATATTAGTCGCGAATTTCAGCCGGTTAGCCGTAGCTAGACGACTAAAATTTTAAACAGTCACGGCTAGCCGTAGTCAGCTGGCTGAAATTTTAAATAGCCACGGCTAGCCGCAGCCATGAACACCTCTAAGTCTCCTCTCCCAAAAAATTACAGGCATTCATGTGTAAATGGTGCAGTAATTGAATGCTAAGACGATATTCCATGGAATCCATATAAATGATTGAGATTTGGCTTACGGAAACTTTTCACAATTTCGCGTACCATAAACTTAATTTTTGCAACTATTATTAAATGGAGTAGATTTGAATAGGCCGAACTATTCGATCAAATATTCTCATAATCTCCTTAGATATTTTTCTATTACACAATTAAAACCAGAATTCCAAACCAAATGCAAAACATTGAAAGCAATCCTAAAATACAAAGAATAGCTGCACATTCTCATATCAAGAATTTAGGCCTAAAAGAAGACGGTGAAGCCATACCAATAAATTCTGGTTTCGTAGGTCAACAAACGGCAAGAGAAGTAATTTAGATCATGAAATATAATTTACATTATAGGCTTGTGGTATTATAGTTGACTTAATTAAGCATAAGAAATTATCTGGTAGAGCAGTACTTATAACTGGTTCTAGTGGTAGTGGTAAGACGGCTTTGGCCTATGCTATTTCGCAGGAATTAGGAAAGCAAGTTCCCTTTTGTCCAATGGTCGGATCCGAAGTTTTTAGTACGGAAGTGAAGAAAACAGAAGTACTAATGGAGAACTTCAGACGTGCTATAGGTATATTGATCATGGTTTTTAATTGCTGTTGTGTGGTTTTTTAGGTTTGAGGATTAAGGAAATTAAAGAAGTTTATGAGGGCGAAGTATCCGAAATCACTCCTTTTGAAGCTGAGAATCCGTTAGCTACTGGCTATACCAAAACGATTTCTCATGTTTTGGTAACATTAAAAACGCTTAAAGGAACCAAACAATTGAAATTAGATCCAACAATCTACGAATCCTTATTAAAAGAACAAGTCAGTATAGGAGATGTAATTTATATTGAAGCAAATAACGGAACTGTCAAGGTATTATTCACTTTCTTTTAAAAAATATGAATTATATAGAGAGTAGGAAAATCGGATACTTATGCTTCCGAATATGATTTAGAGTCAGAAGAATATGTACCATTACCAAAAGGAAATGTACATAAAACCAAAGAAGTGTATCAAGAACTAACCTTACATGACCTCGATGTCGCTAATGCTACACCACAAGGTGGTCAAGATCTCATGTCGGTCGTTAATAAACTTAATAAGTCTAGAAAGACAGAAATCACTAATAAGTTGAGATTGGAGATTAATAAAATCGTCGATGAGTATCTCAAGGAAGGCAAAGCAGAATTGATACCAGGAGTTTTGTTTATTGATGAAGTAACTTTGTTATTATTTATGATTTATAGGTTCATATGTTGGATTTGGAATGCTTCACTTATTTAAATAAGGCATTAGAATCGACATTTTCACCTATTGTTGTGTTGGCCACTAATAGAGGGAAATGTACTATTAGGTATCCCAAGGCTTTCATATTTTTTTAGAGGTACAGATGATGAAACTGTTTCGCCTCATGGTATTCCGTTGGATCTTTTGGATCGTTTATTGATCATTAGAACTACGCTTTATTCACAGCCTGAGTTGAGAACCATCATTGAATTAAGAGCTTCAACAGAATCTATTGAATTGGACAACGAAGCATTAGATTATTTATCCGAATTGGCGTTGAAGTCTTCTTTGAGGTGCTCTCCAATATTATTGATTCTATATTTTTAGATATGCTATTCAGCTTATTACTCCAGCTAATATTGTTAAGAATATTGACTCTCCTCAGGATTCTAAGATTTTTAAGTCTCATGTTGAGGCTGCTTCTTCCTTGTTTTTAGATACTAAAAGATCGGCTCTTTTTGTCAAGGAAAATTCTAAGCTTTTTATTTAAACAATCTATTTTATAATTTTCTTTACCTTGTGGAATTAATAATCTTATTTTCAAAAATAATAATTCCATGTATTAATAAAATGGCAGGCTTCATCCTCCTCGTTTAGATCTTGATAGAAGAGGTAGAATAAAAAGGTTAATAAATATTAATAAGACAATTTATATGAATGTATAAAAAATTATATTATTAACGCTTTCTTTACTAACTTTTTCCTTGTGTTTAAAAAAAATCAAGAAGCATATTTTTGTACTTTTTAGACATTGCATATCAAACATGTTTCACCTTATGAATGAATATTCTATAAATATCTATAATTTTATGACTCGAATTTGATTCAATTGGAGTCTATGACAATTTCTAGTAAGTGAGTTTCAACTGAACAGCAGCTGATTTTCAGTAAACTTGGAATTCTAGTTAATAAAAATGTCTACTTTTAGAAAAGATGTTTATCATATTTTATTATCTTCGGTGATTATTTTGATAGGTTTGTAGACATTTTTGATTAAATCTCTGTTAAATATCTGTATTTTACTTCCCAATTTCATGTGTTGCGAGTAAATGAAAAATGAAATCCAGACATTTAGTGAGGATAAAATGATTTCAAATAATTTTACAAAATTTAAGCGTTTGAAATAATATAGAAAATACAAAATTTTTCTTTAAGGTTTTCAGGACATTTTTATCAAATTAGGTCTTTAATGTTCTATTGCTGTTTAACTCTTCTGTTTGAGCTAATTTTGTCTTGGTTCACTTTTAAAAATTTAAACTTTTGGTACAAAACCGAATAATGAACATTGTCAAATCAAATTTAAGTAAACGAGTAACCTCTCAAAAGTGATGATTTATTAACTAGCCAATAATCAAATTGATATCTCGAACTTTGTATTCCTTAATACCAATTTTATAGTTTTGATGTACCCGAAAACCCCATAGCAGAATTGCCACCTTTTCAATGTGATTTAGTGAAGAAAAAAGAAGTAATATATGATCTATCTAATCTTATTATAAGTAATTCCAATCTCTATCACAATCCTTTTGATATACGAATTTTCATATTAAATTTTTAGCCAAAGACAAGCTTTTCAACAAGAATCAGAAACGCTACTTAAACTGCGAATTAGAGATCCAATCATTTAACCAATTACAGTTAGAATTATATGTACGATTTTGCAGTAAAGCAGCGGAACATTTAAATCTCATTACTCGACGCGATAAAGAGCAATTAAGAGTAGTGAAATGGGCAGTTCTGAAGTCTCCATTTGTTTACAAGAAAGCGCAAGAAATATGGGAACGTCGGACCTATGTTCGCACAATTAAGGTGTTCAACAGTACGGAGAAGAACATTCAAACTTGGTTGAATTATTGTTTGGAAAACAAGCCTGAAAATTTCGAACTAATTCAATCTAGGTACAAATATCTCGATCCTCTAAAAGTGATCGAGGATAATAAATCAGTTCAGTTAGCTAAGGTAACTCATCCGGCTCATAAATTGGCTAATGCCATCTTGAACTTTATGAAAAAGAATCCTCAAGCTGATATGGAAACGGTGGGTAGAAATTTACATAAGGCTTTATTTAAGAAAAAAGTGCCGTTTTTGAAATTCCCAGCTCAGTCTAAGAAAATTGCAGAGCAAGAAACTCAATAAATTCATTAATCAATTTTATGCTAGTTTTATTTCAAAAGCCCATATCTGTTAAGATTTTTCGTACTTCATCGCGTTTATAGCCTTTAATTTCGATGTGTTTAGTAACAGGATCTAATTTCATAATTTCGCCAGGAAATTCCGCTTTCAATTCCTCGAATAAAACCTAAAAAATCAATCTTAAGAGATCAAATCACTTTTGCGTCTCCCTCGATTCTTCTAATAATAGTGAGGATTCTCGCTCTATTAGAACGGAAATCCGTATAAACAGGTAAGGAGAAAAATCTTGTTCGATGTACAAAATAAGGTTTATCACAAATCTTGGTTGGGATCGTTGTAAATGGACTTACTATATAAATTCATTAGAAAATAATGATGATAACCTTTAGTTGCTATTTCGTATCGTTCTCCAGTTGTTGCACTTTGAAAATTCCGTTTTAGCATTTTGTTCAACATTTTTGGAATTTGACGCACGATATTTTCGTAACTAATGAATCAAATATTTATATCAAGACATGGAGAAAGGATCGATTTTGTAGACCCAAACTGGCTTAAAACCGCAGAAATAAAATACGATGCCCCATTAACTATGAGAGGTGAAGAACAAGCAATAAAGACAGGCAATTTCATTAAAAGTAAATTCAATGTTGAAACACCTGAAATCATTATCATGTCATCTCCCTTCTTAAGATGTATCCAAACTTCTATTGGTATTAGTAAGGCTTTTCTACCTCAAAAAGTGAAGATCAATATTGAACCTTATTTATGTGAATGGTTTAATGATTTGTTATTTGAGGAACAAGTCCCTAATTCTATTGTGCAGAAACGGGAATTAGAATTCCCTAATGAGATTAATTCAGGATATGAACCAATTATAAAGGACTTTCCGGTTTATCCAGAAAGTTTCGAAGAGAACTTAATTCGATCTCAAAACTTTATCAAGGAATTAACGAAATGGTTGCAACAAAATGATACTGAGAAACCTATAAAGTTAATATTAGTTTCTCATGGTGCTATGGTGAATTCATTATTTGCTGCCCTTAAGGGCGAGTTCAAAGAATTCAAAGTGCCATATTGTAGCATAGCTTATTTCAACCAAGACAAAGAATGGAAGGTAGGCCAGGAGCCAAATAATCAACATACTCTTCATAAACTTCCTGCCTAATTTCTTTTGAAGTTTAAATTTAGGAAATTTTGAATTAAATGCCTTTTTTATTTGCAAATTGCGCAATAAAATGAACACTAAATATATGCATATGATATAATTGTTAGATGAAGTTTTGGTATATATACATTTTACAGTAAAAATAGTAAATCTACAAAAGGTGATTATTTCAGGGTTTCTCACTTTTACTGTGACATACACATTTACCAAACCCGATGACGAAATAAAGCAGTTTATATGAATAATCAAACTCTAGTATAACCACCTCTTCTTTGTCCAGTAATACTCTTAATAACCTTATGAATCCCACTCTAGAAAAGAATCGAATCAAAAGATTTACCATAACCATCTCTGGAACTTGCGACCAAAATCCAATATGAGGTATAACATCTGTGCCACGAGCCCCATTTGTATAATTATATACCATACCAATGATAAAATATAGAATAACACCATATAATAAACTAAACAATTAATTTTCTTTGCAATTTACTATGAGATCAAGGTTCCTAAAAAGCTTCCTTTAGATTTATCAGAGTCTGATGGTGGTGTAGGTTTGGGATCTGAAGGTGGTGGTTTAGCGCAAGCATGTATAGAACTCCAACTTAACATAGCATAATGATTGGACAATTCTTCAATATGAACACTGGTCTACCAAATTAGGAATTAAGTGAGATACTTTGTTATCAGGACATTTGAATTTTATTTTATTGTCAATGTCACGACCGTCAAATGTTCCTTTCATGTACCATTGTAGAACTATAAAACACAAATTATGAAACTCAGATAAACTTGTTTCTTTTTCTTTAGTAATAATCGAGAATTCTGGTTCCGTATTATTCTTATTAACTCTTTCGAATACTCTAGTAATAATATCGTTCTTATCTTTGCCAGTCTTATTAGGAATAAAAGTTTCTACTTGACAAAACATGGTATCTTCAGAACATCTCTCAAGTTCTGATATCGAGTTCTTATCCAAAAAATTGCAAGGATTGATTCTTAGGGTATAATTAAACGTTCCTTTCGATTTAAAAGTCGAAGTCATATACACAGTCTCCATTCTAAAATTTACCAAAAAAAGTGGAGGATGGATACTTGTCTAATTTAGAAAGGTCATATTCGTTTCCATTTACTGATATCTTGCTGCAATCAAAACTTAGGGCCCCTTTTATCGTAAGTAATAATAGGTGAAATGGTGAGAGCATTTTCTGTTCTATGGAATTCGATTCAAAATGTGAAGTTTAGATGAATGCAATGAAAAGCAAACGCAAAATGGTATGATATTTAGAGATTAGTAGAGCGCACTTTTGATTTATAATCTACACAATATATTTTAAATCAAAATGACACTATTTTTTGGAATATAAATGGACTTTCCTTTTAAAATCATTATCAGTAGAATAATAGAACAGCTATAAATCACAGATGCCACATCTTGGAGATTTCATAGGTGTAGTAAAATCGACGTTGTAAAAAGAGTGTGGAATCACTGAGTGTGACTAAAAGCAAAACTTCCGGAAGTCGATCAAACAAAAACATAGTTTAAAAGCGATCAAATAAGGTGAACAAAGAAAGAAATGAGATTTTATCTACTAACATCATGGATAAAATGCCAATCCCAAGCATCGGCTTGGAGTGCAACCTCAACCTCAACGATCAACAATTTGGACCCTGCAGTATCGAGTACAAACAATGGACTATGGAGTACTCCTCCATCAGGAGACATAAAAGCTGTACCAGTATCATCCGTAGTAGCGGTCCAACCAAGCGCGTGGAGCCCAGCAGGTTCAGGAGCGCCAGCTCCCACCATTGCCTCAAGCGAAAGCGCGGCGCTGAGCCATCCAACTGCGAAGGCATCCAACATAGGTGGAATCACTACAAAATATGAAATCGATGCTCCCACGCAATCGGATATGGATCGAGAATATATTTATTTGATCACGGCTGGCACTCCTGCGTCTTTGCCAGTGATTGAACCTACGCCGTAACTTCTAATGAAGTAGTCGAGTTCTAATTGTTATAATTAAAATATTTTCCCTTAAGTGTTACACTGTTGTGTTTCCTCTAAGGGGCTAATGTAAGTGTTAAGGGGCAATCCAGAAACTTAAATAGACTTTTTATTTTCCTTCAGAGTAGTCCTCAATAATTGGTTGATTAATAATCATTAAATATTTGGTTGAATTAAGAAGAGAATCTTTAAGGGAATAAAGTGCCATACTAGAAATTCTACTAAACTGAGATGACCCTGGGCTTAATGAAAAAGACGTTCCAATATCGGAATTGATGTTTATTAATCAGATAAGCTATCAGCTGAAGAATCAAAACATCTTAAAGTCGAATACAATAATCAAATACTACTGCCCATACAACTTAATAGAGATGATGCAGTTGATAAACAACTTGCTTTTGGTCGAGATTGGTTTATTGAACATTCTTGCATTAATAAGTTCAAGCCTTATTCTACCTTAGAAATGTGTATCCTATTTAAGAAGTATAAGATCCTTGATCATGTATTAAAACAGAAGAATACAACGCAATGGAAGTTCATTGTCCATTGCTTCCACGATGATCTCCTTTGTTCAAAGTCCTTTTCGGTACGCATAAAGAATTGCTCGATTTAGTATTGAAGCCATACAAACTCTTGTCGCTACCCGGAAAAGTTGCAAATCTGGAAGATAGCATCGATACAATCTTAAGTGACAGCCACTCCTATTTATCAGGCTATATTTTGGATCGAAAAGAACAACTAATCCCGATCTTCCTCGAAAAATAGAGCATCAAGATCCACATGAACACTTAGATCCGAATTTATTCGATTGTTGTTAAAACTAAAGATCAATTTAAGAGTGTTGTCATTGATTCTTATAAGCCGATCTTTTATCACGATATTGTGTTTGTGTTGGCCATTATGGATTCTTTTGATCAAGTCTGTCTCTATCACGAAGTTTTCCACGGCCACAGGGTCAGAGATTAGCATGCGGACAATCAATAGCATCAAGTCCTGTAAAATGCAATAAATTATTAAACTTATTTATTTAAAATACTCGATCGAACTCGATTATATTGGGCATTGAAGTCCAAGAAGGAATGTGCAATTCGATTTAAAACCAAAACAAAATCAATATCATCATTAATGATAAACTTCACTTTGGTAGTTGATTTTCGTAATAGTTCAATACTACCAGACAGGACCCTTTTCATCTATTAAATATGGTAAAGCTTGGCTCTCTATTTATTCTTAGCTGGTTTCTCGATTTAGAATTCTACAGTCGTTTCTTTTACAAGAATACTTTTCTAAAATTTAGATCAAGATAGATTAGAAAAGTCGTTGAGAAATAAACAATCTGGATCATCTTCTCCTTATAAATCGAGAATCTTCGTTTGGAACCTCATTGGCTGCTTGTTTTGGTCTGTAGACAGTTTAACGATAACCAAAACAGTAATTTTTAAGAAAAGATAAACAAAAGCCGATCAAAGTCAGAAAAAGGAAAGCATACATAATCCCAAATCAACTATAAATAAAGCTCTCAATGTTGAATTGATAATATAAACATGTTCAAGTCTATTCTTATTACGTTGGCTTCTCTATTTAGCGCAAATTATATTCCTTACAGCTCGAGCGAAGGTGGTGAATTAGGGTTCAAAATAATCGGTAATGAATATAGACAACATGGTGATTGGTAATTAGTTCTTTTGTAATAAATCTACTCTTCTTTTATATTGCATTTTTATGAAAATCAATTTTGGATAGGAATAAATTGATATATGGCACTTTATTCCCTTAAAGATTCTCTTCTTAATTCAACCAAATTTTTAATGATTATTAATCAACCAATTATTCAATAAATGGACTACTCTGAACGAAAATAAAGAGTAATATTAAGAGTTAATTTTCGATTATGTAAGGCTCTATGGTCTAGTGGTATGATTCTCGCTTTGGGTGCGAGAGGTCACGGGTTCAATTCCCGTTGGAGCCCATATAATAATTTAGGATCGTTTTTTCAGATTCAAACAATTTGAAATTATTTTAAACGTCACTTATTGTTTCACAGTAATATCAGTTTTTTTAGTTGTACATTTTAACCAAATATTTTGTTTTTCAGAGTTCCATAATATGAACATTAATTTACGTTTATATAAAATTGCTATTTTCTGAAGGTGTCGTCCAAGACTCGATTTTTATTTTATGTAATAAAAATGATAACCATCCTTTTTAATTCATTTCGTATCATTTTTTTGCTATAAAAATCCGTAAAATGAGACATTCTAACTTCAAAGTAGGAATGTACGCGGGAAATAAAAATAAACATATATTATAGGCCTAAAGTTTTGATAATTTTAGTACTTTAAAATGAATTTGTGGTTTAAATATCATATAAAGATCGATCAAGTATTGTTTCATTGAACGTGAATTTATGGTGATACAAACCCTAATAATATTTTTTCTAAATGTTTAAATTTATCAACATTTGATAGTTTTTTAAAATGAAAACTTCTTCTAAATTATTCAGATAACGATTATTTATAAAAATAGCGATTTCGAATATCAAGAAGACCTTTGCTGCATAAAAACCCGAAAACTTGCTTGAGCAGGAATCCTGGTTATTTTAGATGTTTTGTTTCGAAGCCTTATTTTCAAAAAACACTTGATTAACATTTAATTGAATATCCATGTCATAATAAACATTTCAATCAAATCCGTTATGCCTATCCTCGTGCAAACTTCACCAAACATAAAACGATCAACAAATCAACATGCAAGATGACGAGATATAGAAAAGGATAAACGTTAAGGTTTGAAACTATATAAACCAATACAAAGCATCTTTAAATTCATATGAACTTTTTAATTTTAGTTTCTAGTGCTTTATCACTTTCATTGGGCAATGTTTTCAATCGTGGGCATGGTGGCAACGAAAGGGGTAACTCGGGCTTAAAATTGATGGGAAATAGATGGCAACAACATTGAGAACATTGTTATTTTGGTTTCTTTACACTCTTAATATTTTAATAAAGTTCATTATGTTTTGAAGCTTTATACAAATCTAGCAGAAATAGGTACTATGCGATTTTACATCCCGAATTTCGATTAAAACTTAATTTAAAATTACTTGGCATTTTTAAAATTGATTGTTTTCTTTCAATGAATCTAAATTGTCTTTGTATGAGTTTAAATTTGAGCTATACATTTTCCTACAGAAAGCATTGATCAGAAAAATACACAAATATATAAAACTAAATTGATAAAAATCAATAATCCACCTTCTTTATATCCGTAAAAACTAACAGTGAAGCTAATGGAAGGACCGAGCCTGAAAACGAAAATAGAGGAAGATACCTATAGCCCAATTTCAAATCACTTAAAGAAATAGCAAAACTAGCCACGTAATTATTGAAATGCGATTTATCATAATCGAAGATTTTAAAATTGAGAAATGCGAACTGTAGATGATGAACTAAGATGTTGGTTTCGAAATTCCATTTTGGATTAAACCCATTATCTGTTATAGATTCTGTTTTAAAAGTATGTTGTACCATATGTAGATCGAATCCTGTTTGTTCATCTTCTGTGAATTGGATCAATTTAATAGGCGCCATTTTGAAGCCCCTCAAATCAAATGTATTAGATTCTGATTCTGATTCTAATTCTACGGCTTCTGATGGAGGCGCAATTCCTTGTTTGATAATTTCCGAATTAAATAGTGTCATATGAACATAAGGATCTATAGCTTCTGTTTTGGTGGAATCTTTAGCTTTCGGTAGATTATGCGCCGATATTATCTATTAAATAATTAATACCAATTCATTTACTTTTAGCGTTATTTTGTAATAGTATGGTCTATTTATCACCTCGTTCATTGATTCTGTGTAATTATCTCCTATCAAGTAACGTGGCTTTAGTCGATATCCGAGCTTATTGTAGTTGAAGAGTCCTTTATTCAATCTAAGCCCAAGATCTAAGATATCAAGCTAAAGCAATACCAAAAGTCTGATAATTAAGAGCAACCAGTTGAAATCCTATCATCCAAAACTCAAAAGGGTTATAATTTGAAGAACCGATCCTGGATCCCGTAGGATAAACCCTACTTAAGAACTTATTATTATGGGACACCAAGGATTTGAATGTATTATGTTTTACCAAATTGGGCAGCCTCGTTTCCACAAAAGAAGCCATATTATAATACTTCATCGATTCTATATAAAAAATAAAAGATTAGAAAATACTTAAATATTGGGCACAACTAACAAATTTGGCTGTTTGGCAATATTTGATTATTTTCGATAAGGAATCTACAAAATTTTCAGTCTCCACTAAAAATTCAAACATTAGGTTACGTTCATCTTTTAATTCTTCTTGTAGTTTTCCTTTATCAAAATCAAATTGAGATGCTAGTTCCTTGAGCGTAGGATCAGCCTCCATTTCCGATTCTATAATCTTATCCTTTGTTTCAGTAGTCTTATCAATGTAAACTGTATTAGTCACAATATTCTCTTTAATCTGGCTAGTAGAATCAGTATCGGAATCACTGCTCAAATCAGCATTTTGATTTACTTGAATTTTAGTTTTCCCCTACAATTTATAATATTTCGATACTTTCAAGATGATTTTGTTCTTAAGAGCATTCGGACTAGGTAATTCAAATTCATCAGGGCTCAAAAAATCTTTGCAAAGCAACATACCAAGAATATCTTCTGTATATTTAGCAATAACCTCTTGTTGTTTTGGTGAACAATGCATTTCCAAGGAAAGAATAACGGGTAAATCCGAAATCACAAATGCAGTTTCCTTAATTACGTGTATCACATCCCTATAAAGTAGCTTACTAGTTAAAGTATAACCATGATAAATAATAGGTTCATTTTTGGGCCCATCCCAACAATCCAATTCCACACATCTACAACCACTGAGTAAAGCATTTCGATAGGTATCTAAAGATGAATAACTCTTCAATTGATCTCCTGTTAAGTAAGTATTATGTGATGATTCTATGAAATAATGTGTTAATGGTTGGTCGAAATCTTCTACCTGTTGGTTCCAATATTCGTTGTTAATAGAGTTCATGTAGTTGGAAAAAGCCGGGAAATCTATTTGTCCCTTGGTAGCATAATAATCAAATATTTTCGCACAATCGTCTTCACTTATAAGCTCCTAGATGAATAATAAGATGCCAGTATACTTTCTGAGTATTAATAAGGAACGATTGAAACTTATCAAGACTAAATTTATCTTCTGTAAGAGAATCGTATATTCCTTTTAATTCAGAATTGTTTTGCATCTTGTAATAAATATCTACAAACTGCTTAAAGTCTATGGTTTGATCTTCCTAAAACATTAAATGGTATATAGTAACCTCGACATAATCATCGAAACGAATTTTAGAAGATAAATTCCACAATTTTAAAATTTTCTTCACATCAGAATATTCCACAAATCCTTTATTATGTTTATCTAATACTTGCCATTTATGTTGTAGCCAATTCTTTACTTTATAATCATTTAAGTCCTTATTTCTTATAACTGTATTATTCCAATTGAAATTTTGAGTATCTTTATATTGGTAAATAGGACTAGGAATTTTGAATAATTTAAAAGCACTAATCCAACCCTTTAGGACTTCAATTTCATCATCAATAACAAGATAAATCTTCTTTGTTTCTTTAAAAGCCGAATGTTTATACACATGGTATTCGAATATTAACCTTTTACTAAAGTCTTGTCTCGAATAAAAGTCAGGGAATTTTGCATCTATACCATGCCAGAAATTAATAATATCGTTCAAATGAATAAACTCTTCCTCTTCCTTAATAACATAAATGAGTCTTTCAATTATTGGGTCTAATTTTATGGTGGAGTCTTTAAGTTTTTTAGATTTCACTTTGAGTCGTTTGAATTTGGTCCCTTCCGTTAGTGTCGAGGGAAAGTCGCTTTGCTTGAAATAGTTCATTGTGCTTTTGTGGCTTGTAAAAATTAGATCATGTGAAAGCAAAATTGGAAACTTTATCGCAAAGATGTGATTAAAAGAGAACTACATACAATGAAACTTTAAAGCATATATTTGATTTATATGCATCTTTTATACTATAAAAATTATAAAATACCCGAGTGGTTTATTAAGGAGATTCTCCAACTCGAGAAATTCGTGGCTGAAGGTATGATTGCATGCTGCAAAAATGATAATACAGTGTGTTTCAAAATTGATCACATGTTGCAAAAATTGCCACATTTTTTAAAATTAATAAGTCTGTGAGGTTAATTATGATCAACTTGTTTTATAAATAGCTAGTTTATGTTTCGCTTCATATATAATAAATGTAATTTTTTTTAAAAATTTAATAATATTAATATTTGGGCGTTCCGTGCAAAGAGACATTCGAACTTTGTTTAATTACGCCTTTAATAATATACTAATAATATCAAGACTTTTAAATTAA